>JALLPA010002772.1:0-13644 GCA_036939895.1 Thalassiosira exigua | reverse complement strand
TGATGTCGATGCAGGGCTTCTCAGGCCGTCGTCTGCTGCGTCGCCGTCGCGCGCCGGTCCATCCCCCGCTCGTTTGTCGTTTGGCACCGCCGAGAGAGCTGGGTCGGCGTGTCGGCAGGTGTCGGCGTGTCGGCTTTCGGGCCAGGGCGAAATCTCGGCCAAATCGAGTCCGAGAGTCCCGCCGACTTGTGGACTGCGCCCCGGCCTCCGGCGGTTCGACGTTCGACTTGCCCCGCGCTGAGCGGCGGGATCGTCGAAAGGCGTTGTTCGCGGCAGGATGACCTCGGAACTTGCCCGCCCGTCATTATATCAAAATGTGGAAGCGATCGAAGACAAGTCGAAGAAGAGGCGAAGGGTCATCGTCGGTTCGGCTTCAGGTCGGTGGGCTTGGAGCGCGGACAGCTTGGAGCTCGGAGCTTGGAGCTGCTTGAGGTGGAGGAGGGAGTTCTCTGAGGGGGGATCATCGGCCTCTCGTTTCTTGAACAGCGGCGTTTGGCCTGTTAGCTCCATCGGGCATCTCCAGCGCATCCGAAACATTCCACCTCCTCCGCCGACCCGAAGAGGACGAGGGAGCGAGAGGCGACGACGGGGACGGAGGCGATGGCCGCATGCGTGTCCAACGGCGATCCCGTCCGAGTCAAAGTCCAACTCAGAGTGCACGTGACGGCGAAGGCGAAGAAGAAGGCAGATCCAAACCCAACGGTGATGGCGCCAAGATCGCCGCCGGAAATCCAAATTGGCATCGCCATCACCTCGTCATGGGAAGCGCGTGCGGCAGAAGAATCTTCGCAATCTCGAGGCGATGGAGGAAAATGAATGAGCGCGACAGATGCTTGGTTTCTGGGGACGCAACAAGTTGTCGCGATTTATGTGCGCAGAGAGGGAGGCCGATGGTGCCTTGGAGAACATTGCACTTTCCTTGTTTTGGTAGACTCCATCGTGGAATCCCTCTTTGGGGAAACGGGTAGACAATGACTTCATATGCTATTGAGCCGTGGATATCACATGAAGGCCTCGGATCACCGAACGCTGTTGCCATGCGAGAGCTGTCAGCGTTCATCTTCAGAAGGACGGAATGATCCGGTGATGAAAACGATATGTCCGTAACTCCTATGCTATTCCCTAGTTCTGTTTGCTCCTCCAACTTCGTAGTTGATTGTCGCATCGTCAGCCTCCCTCCCCTTCTTTGGGCCTGAAACTCCCTCCTCGTTGCTTGCTGCATTGGATAATTATGAATCGAAGGGAGACGACCAGCAGGTGAACAGCGGGAATGGAGCGAAAATAACGATGGTCTTGATGATAGTGAGCTATGGTAGTAATGGGGGGGAAGAGAAGGTGGGCAGCAGTAGAACGACGGGCAATATATATCCCCCCCTTAGTACACAAGTGCTATGTTCGTATTTGTCACATTTACATAGCTCCAACATTTTGAAAAAAACTTCAAAATGTTGAGAAATTCACTTCGAGGTCTACTGAAATTGATAAACAGGAAAAATATTGTTAGTAAAACAAAATGTGAACAAACTTTTAATGGGCAAGCAACCTGCCCACAAAAAGTCTGCACGGATGTTTATGAGTGATTTGAATAGGATGGATGATGCTATGGCCGTAAGAAAATATAACAGAGAGTAAAGAAGCAGATATGACTAGAGATGCAATGGAAAATGCACGTCTAGGTATAACTAATGCACCATGGGGCACGGGGCATTCAGGTAAGAAGCATGAAGGTGAATTGCAGGAAAAGTTGAAAGATGTTCTGATAGATGGGGACGACGGCAGGTCTTCAAACAAGAAAAGGTACAAAACAGATGGGACAAATATGACGCATCTGCATGATCTAGTAACAAATCATGTGTTCCATGGAGGGGTTGACCATCTCAAAGGGATAGGGTATCATAACTTTCATGAGTGGATGAAAGGAGCAAAACCACCTGGTTAGAAGATGAAGCCCAGCAATTTAAGAGCAATTAATTGCATCAGAGGAGAAGTAGGGTTGTTTGAAATGACTAGTTGGGGCTAACCACATAGTACTTACACGTTGTTACTATATTTGTTCGGTGGTAAACACAAATTTTCTTGAAATCAGAGAAGTCAACATGTTGTCGATGACAAATTGCCAAATGTTGAACTATCATTTAGTGGGTATTTTCGTGGCCCACTTTTGAACTGCTGAAATTGCAAAAGATGAAACAGTTGAGAGTTGAGCACTAAATGTTGGGGGCCAAAATGTGGAAACTACGAATTGGTCACAAGTGGGACTCCGAGACATTTAAAGCGTTCTTGACGATCTTTTTTCGAGAAAAGTTCTGACGCGCGGTGCGTATTACTGACATCTACCGCCACACTAGACCATGATTGGCGGAGTAGGGTGATCGCCATGGTTGTTCTTGTTTTATTGTGTGGCTATCGAGCGGTGGATGTCAGTGATATATGGTCTAGTGCGGCGGTAGATGTCAGTGACACGCACCGTGCGTCAGAACTTTTCTCGAAGAAAAAATCAACTCTCAAAAGTTTCAACATTTTGCAAAAAAAAATCAAAAAGTTGACAAGATTAATATTTGGACATTTTGCAATTTCGACAGTTCAAAAGTGGGCCACAAAAATAGCCACTAAATGATAGTTCAATGTTTGGCAATTCTTCATCCACAACATGTTGACTTTTTTTCTATTTCAAGAAAATTTTCATTTACTACCGAACAAAGTAGATAGACTCAGAAGTGGATAGCCTACCACAGCAGGGCAGCTGCCATAGCAGCTGGACACCAGCCAAAAGGGAGAGAAGCAAGCAAGTATTACTCGGGGGAACTTTGACTTGGAGCTCCCCCATTTTTGTCGCCGACTTGGTGTGCTACGCACACACGATACGGCGACAATTCTTTTTTGAAATTATTTGCACAACACTAAAGCCAATTACCTAAACACGTGGAGACCCCCATGACCATGGCAAACCCTGCACTTTTCCGCTGAAGAAGTTAAGTCGAAAGAGGTGCTGTCTATCCCCTACGGAAATTTGTAGGAAATTAAGTTAGTGCGCATTACGCCTTCGTTCAAGCCACCATTCCAACAGGAAAGCTGATGACTTTGCAGGTCAAGCTCCTATTTAGACATCATGCTGTAAGACCATAAATCACCGGACATCATTGTGGAATACTGATTTTTCATGTCTGTATTAAATTGTTTCTATGAGCTCAGAGACTCATACGAAAATTTTGTGACATAAATCCTTTTATGACAGTGTTTTAACAGGGAAAAATTAATTAGTTCATGAATACTGAAAATTCACACTATTGAATAATGAAGAATTAATTCCCTAAGTATATGTTTCTTTCAATAACATATTGTGCCCAATAAAACATCTTTATTAAATCTTCTCTAAATATCCTTTTGTGCTTTTGTCATAATCTTTCTATAATGATCTAAAACCCAACATAAATATGTTTCAACACATCACCCAGAATTCTGTTCAATAAAAAGTGTACAATCTATAAACCAGAGCACATTATGACCTTGCAATGTACAACATATCAATCAATCACTTATTTTTCGTCATTATTTCCATTAACCTTTGCCATTTATTTTTACCTCCAAGCAACCATTGCTCCTCCTTTATCTTAACTGTGTTTCCAATCTCACGTAACAGCTTCTCTGATGCATCATTTAAATTTGCTTCTCGTCTTTATGTGAGGAATGGATCCTTCACAAAAGACTCTACCCAACCATCTTTTGTGTAGTATATTATTGTGATTGTTGTCACTGTTATATGCCATACACAAACTGCCTATACAAGATCTACCATTTGTTTTAATGTTTACAGAAATTACAATCATACCTGCATTCACTCAGACTCTGCATTCAAAATTGCTTTTTTGAATGTGTTCCCTTTATCAGTGGTTCATTTACCATCGAGATGGTTTCTCAGAAGTTTTTGTTTAAATTCCTAGGGATGCCCAGGATTGTTATGTTGGTGAATACAAAAAAAATGCGGGTAATAGCAGATGTTATGATACAAATACAATCATGGACATATAGGCTGGCCCTGATCATTGCAGGGTAAAAAACAAGCAGCTGATATATTGGTATTAATATCCATAAAGGTGAACATATCAAAAATGGAGCGACGGTGACAAACCTTGATGACTGAATATCAATCTGGTCAACTTGCTTTGAAGCCTTGATTGGAGATGTCGAGAAAAGATAGCCCTGAGAACTGTAATATTGATATCAAGTGAAAGGGAGAAAAGAAAATTATCTTACAACGTCACCTTCTCCAGAGAAAAAGATGGATCAGTTACGTCAGAGCTCATTTTGACGGTAGGCTTGAATGAAGCATTCTTGAAGTCAGATCATAAAGCTATGTGTTTTGTGCGGCCGGGGTAAAAAGAGACCGGGGTGGATATATACCCCCCCTCCCCCCCTTGTAGAGGGGTAGTGTTTATATTCATTTGAAGATTAAGTTGTTCCCGCCTAAGGAAAAGCTTCAAACTCCTCCAGGAAGGCAAGATATTGATGCTTGAAGTTCCGGCTATTCCCTCCTTATTTAACTACTAATATTGATTTGTAGCTACTAAACTAGATTATATCGCTATATATTGAACATTTAAGTACAACACACATACGTAAATATCGCTAAAATAGTTTTTGGTGGTTGGTGGTCGATGGATTTCGATTTTCAATCTTCACAATCAACCGATCTGAGATCTGAGTCAAAAATTTAGCGGAATTAATTTGTATACAAGACTCTTATTTGGCGGCCCAAAATTCTCGCGAGGCATAGCCAGAGAGCTAAACTGTGCCTGGGAAAAAGAACGAGGTAAAAACTCCCGGTAGTTGCTAAGAATTAATTCCGCTAATATTGGGGGGTTGCATTACACTCCAAACATACGATGGAGAGGTATGCGCTGACAGTTGCTGAAAGCCTCCCGCAGGGGGTTGCCTTCAGATTCTGAGGCAACATGCTGAAACAGCAGCGAATCAACCCTCAGATCTCCGACTACTATGATATTTTTATAAAATAAAACGCCATATTTTATGAATATTTTATGAATTAGAAAATATTCATTAAATTTTGTAAAACCAGAAAAATTGTTCATTTCCATCCTCTAGAGAGACTAAAATTATATTTTAAATATCAACACCGCACGACTCCCACTCGCCGAGAAATAAGACTATTATCTATGTACACATTTGACCCCTTGGCCTCCCTGGGTGACTAAGGTCTGTTGAGACCAAATTCGTATTTGCCACATTATTTAGGGGGTTAGAGAACTGCCCCAGTTTGTTAGGAGGTATCATATCTCATCACCTTCGTCATGACAATTGCTCTGCAGCTGCACCACGCCCTTCGATCGCTCTGATATTTCAATGAAGCCCAGACATGATGTGGTTCCGGCACCCCCTAGCTCGATAGCGAAAAATGGGCGTGGGGCGACAATATGAGAATGCAATATTTGACAACAATTTGGGGATGGTGTTCTCCCTCAGCTAATATTAGGAGGGCTCAGCCTCTCCATGGCATTCTCTCTGCAGCCGCACCATGCGCTCCAATCGCGCTGATATTTCAATGCGCTTTAGATGAGAAATAGTTTCAGCCATCCCTAACTCAAGAGCATGCAGTATGGGAGGGATGGCACACAATTACAGTACAAATATTAGGCAAAAATGAGGGGTTTCTGTTATGGGGACCATGATGGGTAGGGTGCTGTATTTTTGTGGGCAGGTTTCTTGCCCATCAAAATTTTGTCCATATTTTCATGTACTAATAATATTTTTACTGTTCATCAATTTCAGTAACCCTGAAGTGAATTTTCTCAACATTTCGAAATATTTTTTTCCAAATGTTGGAGCAAAATGTGGCAAATACGAACCTATCTGTTGAGGTCGTCAAATGCAGCAAATGTAAGCTTCTGTAGATCTTTGCTTCATAGAGTGCAAAAATACTTTTTGACACCCCTAAAAAAAACTCAAGGTCTGAAAAGGAGAATCCACATTCCATTCTGCAGCACATTCAGTGCTCTGTAATGATCTTCTAGAATTTTAATGCAACTCATCCATGCAACTCAATTAGGGGGTTCATTGTCATGGCAAGTTTGAGTGTCAAGGACCGACTCTATATAGGGTTTACATCAAAATTATCTCTGTGATATTGCAATTTTTGCACAGTTCTGTGTCCCCTCCGAAAAGGGGCTTTTTGTTGATTCGTTTTTCAGATGACATTCACCATCAACATGTAGTACCTACCTCTCTCTTTTGGCTGGTAGCTGGCAGTTGAGTTGTTTTGTCTGCCAAGAAAAATTTGGCGAAGCTTAAAGGAAACTATTTAGCCCCAATTTTTACTCGCATTCAATTACTTGTTTAATAAAAAAGCGGCGAAGATATGTTTTTTCTGTGTCCCTAAACAAAATGAACCCCAAACCTCTCCTCTGAAGGCAGCGATCCACGCAAGATGAAGGTCGCAATGGCGACAGCCAAAGAGGACATCCAACAACCCCAGTCATGTCATCAGTGGCAGATATTACTGCGGCTAAATTGTGCTCCCCAGAGACATAACAAGCACAAGGTGATATCCCAATGCCTTGTATACCAATCCGTGATCGGTGGATTGCACGGTGTGATAAGGTGGCTATGAAATCATTACTTAAAATAAAATTGAAAAAAATAGACTTTCAGATTTTTGCGCTTAATCTAATTAAGACTATATCCCCATTATCTGTCATCTGTTATCGTCCACGGCTCTTTTACTCCTTCGCTCAGCACTACATGTTTGTTCAAAAGATTGCCGCTACGACGACGGCTGATGCGGCCATGGTCAGCCAAGATCAGAAGCGAAACACAATATTTCAATAGGCCCCAGATTAGTTTTATTTTATGGTGCTGTATGTACTACAGTAAAAACTATTATTAGCATCTGATAGTGTTTTTCAATTTTTCGATCCCCGATTGGCGGCCAGAGGTTCATTTTTGTGTATTGTGTGAGTCTAAAGCGACAACTTATCTAAGGTGAGACAGATTGGATCTAAATTCAAATAAGTCGGTATTTTTGATACCAGGTACGTCATATTGGTTTTGATCCTGTGTGGATCAGTTATTATCAGAAATAATTTGAATTCTACACAACTCTACATGCTATGGAGTACTTTACTATTCCTATGTATATGCAGTGTGCTGGCTGCAACGCTTTCACGGACTTCCGCCAATATTTGTTGCCGAATTTGTTTTTGTGGCGCCTTGCTGGCGCAAGTGTGTGCTTGTCCTGCGTCCCGTTTATGATGTGAAGTGTCAGGTGTCGTCCCCTTGTGTATGGGGTGTGCGACAGGAGAGAGATAAAGCATTGTACATAAGAGCTTTACATCAACTTCTTCAATTAATTTTGGAACGATGCGGCCCAAGAGCTTCGGCTTCCGCAATGACATGCCCCTCTGCAGCATGAACAGAAGAAGAGGGGCATGTTGTCGCAGAAGTTGTAGAGTGATTTGAGACGAATCTATGGTAGGGCAAAGTTCAGCAGTTGGTCCACCAAAAACGGCGTTGTCTTGTGAGTAGTTTTGTTAGTAAAATCTTTGATAGAGCTCAAATGTGAGCCATACAGGATCAAAACCAATCAACATCTGGCTACTGATATTGGCCCAAAAGTGACATTTGCAGGCCAATTCTGGGACTATGATCCTCCCATTACCCCTAGAAATCAATATAATAAATGTAAGAATGACTGCAAACAATGCAGTGGAACAGCGGATAGTGAACCACGAGCAAGCTGAAATTTTACGCCACATGCCCCCTCTAGGCCAAGAGCGTAATGCCCACTATTGATCACCCACCGCCAGCCGCCCACTCCCCACCAACCACTCTCCCCCCTGTGTTCCATCAATATAGCCTCTGCACTCTTGATCATTCAAAGAGAGTGTATCACAAGATTGGATAAAAGTCAAACAGGAAAAATATTCGTCAACACATTTCTCACATTCGTTGGTCTCCTATGTACTATGTGGTGATGTCCTCTATCTCCCGTAATCTCCCCCAAAACAATTGACACTCGCAGTGGTAATGGGTGAATGTCACCCAATTTGTTCATGGCTTCATTGGATGTTGCCAGTTGTGCATTTTGAAATGGATAAATATGCACAAAAATGTATTAGACAAAAATAATGGATAAAGATGTCACCTTGGTGACAGCAAATGAAGATTATGGATGACATGGTTCTCGATCGGTCTAGAGTGTGCAACGAGTTGCAAAATGTATGCACATCAAGAGATTGAGGCAGGAACAGAACAGAAGAGGCTGTATGAGAAACGCATGTGGTGCAGCAACGTCACAATGGGGAAACAGAGAACTGAGGGTGCTTGACATTAACAAATGACCGTCAAAGCAAACTTGACTAATAAACACACCAAAACAACGACTGGAGCTGGTTGGTCAGCATCACAAAAAGAATGAGGGAGGAGGAGACGAGCAATGCCGTGTCTTGATGATTCAATCAAAGTCCAGGGCGTGGGATTGGAAATCCGATAAACCAAAGGCCTCTTGCCCGCAACAAGTCATAGTCGCCACACACCAAGGTGATAGGGTTTCTGCCCATAAGAAGATGGCTGCCATCCAAGTCACAGCGTTGGCATGGCATTGGCTCTATGCTGACGGCGGATATCATGGTAACCCTTGCGCCTTTTGAATATTTATCGGCAGAGTCTGGATTTGACTCGGCTTGCCACACACAAGGGAACAGTACTAAAATAGTCAAGCATCCGAATGACCTTGGGTAGCCCCGAGCAGAATTCTCATCTTAGAAGTAATAACTGGGATAGGTCATTGTACCTATTGTCTATGATCTGCTTGATGTTGAAATATTTTCCTGAATGATAAGTGGGAATTCGTATGTTTGCTTTATTAAGACCCAAGTAAGTTTTCCACCATTAAGTGGCTAACAACCTATTAAGCAATAAAAGCAATATATTGCTATTTAAGTTATGTATTTGAAATGAAATGAAGAATGAAATGTTGCAAAAATAGTTTTCTGCAGGATGTGGACATTGGATCAATGACTCCCTTCGCGTTTTGCTTGAGCTGACACCTGTTCCCCTGGCATCAGTTTGTACTTACGTCCATAGGTAGGTGATGCACATTTATGCTGCTCTTCTTGCTGCTGTTGTACCTTGATAAGTACGATACCTCTAGAGAGAGAGAGAGAGAGCTAGCTCTCTCTAGAAGTAAGCAAATAGGCATGTCGACTTCCACTCACAAGAACAAATAATGTGCACATAGGACAGTACAAATTGTACCAATATATTTTGTTGCATGTTGAATGTTGTTGAGTGTCAGATTCAAATTCTTATCCCTCTGGCCGTCCACTCTCTTCAAGAGCTCTCTATCTTCTCAACTGTATCTCATTGCACTGCATCTGAGAACCAAGGACAATGAATTTTTCTCATTTTTGCTACATCTTCCACGATTGTGACGGTGGCCTTCATGCCCTTTGTACATGCAGATAGAGAAATCAGCCTTGGAATTGGGTTGCAGAGCAAGTGCCCTCAAGCCAAACTCTTCCTCAAGTCAGATCTATGCTGGAGCAATCTCGGCACAAACTTTCTGATCTCTACAGCAACGGTGGCAATAGTGGCAGTATGTACTGATATCCCTGTGTACAATGTATGCAGTGTCGGCACCACCATGCACCTTAGGGCACCACAGGAGTCAGTAGGGATAGTAAGGGAGGCCCTGCCCAACGATTACTGTTACTGGAGGAAAACTGACGTTTATTGGTGCACCAAAGCTGGAGGTGATGTGGTAGCTTAAGCTTGACTAAAATTGTGCCAAGCGGTTGCGGTTGGCACTTGTCACAGCGGCAGAAGGGGCACTTGTCAGTTTTATTCACCTGCGTGTGAAGTCAATTCAGATGGAACCTTCTCTATGCTGGCGAGTCAGAGAATTATGTGATTGCTATTGTTCTAATGTTAGATTATTGTTGGTCAGAAAATCAAAGGCAAAACTGGTAGCAGTGAATGAAACTTAAACTTAATCGGTCTTTTATTGCACATGTATGGCACTTTTTGATGTGCTGAACTGCAAATACACCTGGTTGAATTTTGTATGTTGGTCAAATAAAAGTCATCCCTATTATTGCGCTACTATTTAGTGAGACGCTGGGAGTGACAGAGAATCAGAACAGAGTACCGAGGGGTAAAAGTCTAACAAATCAAACAGCAGAAAGCCAACCTTTTAATTGTGATTAGCGACAGAAGTGGAAGCACAAAGGGGACGGAATTGGGCCTCAATAGGATATTGTGCTTATCGGTATGGAGTAATGATATGCTTGTGAACCTTCAAGCGAGGGGGTCGGCAATTGGCATGATGCTAATTGAGAATTGATTTTTGACTTGAAATTAGTACCACTAGATAGATTCAGTTTCACACGCAGCAAATAAAACCGAAAAGCAGAAGATAAATCAAACTTGCATCGCTAAATAGATCATACGACGGCGATCGATGAACGGGCAGGAGGTTAAAGCTAACAGGCTTCAGAAGAGACCAAGATCAAATGATGTTTAACTCTGCTTTTGATTGATTTGCAACGTATGAATGACTTTTATTTTTTGACAAATTACAGCTGATCTTTAATATAAACGGAAATAATAGCAGCAAAGCCAGCATTTTTAAATCTTTGACAATTTATCGAAAGCAGTGTAGAGAGGTTCTCTGACTGACAGAAATGGCACATGGCTTCAATTGACATTTTTGCCGCTCTGTCTGCCCAGTCCCCTATGTAGAATGCAACAATGCCCCACAAGGATGCATTCATTGGCACCCTAGCCCATGGTCTTCACATCCATCACCGCCCCACTGTAATCTCAAGTGCAACAGGTGCAAATATGCCAAGGAATGCAAAGTACAACACGTGCGATTCACTCTTGCGCATTCTCCGTAGGCACATACCACCACCAATGACCCACGTCCTCGCCCCGTCTTAAGGCTCCAAAACTATGAGTGATGTTGCTGACAGCAGTCTTGCAACTCGTATCGAGGCAGGCAATCCTGTTCTTTACACTGGAACAACATTTCATCTCATCTTATCGTGAGGTTTTGGCGCAACCCGTCTTGGCTCCCCACGCACCTTGAGCTCGCACAATCCATCTATTCTCCTAAATCTTAGATCAAACTGATAGGTGGATTGTCTTGGTAGATTCTGGTGCTCAATGGAAAGAGAGTGTACATAGTGGTATTGTAGAGGTACACCATGGCATCTTTTATGTTGTAAAATGGCCTTAGCTATGTACAGAATGCATGCAAAATGTGATTGAAGCATTGAACTGTTCAAATTGTATCAAAGTAAGGTATAGATATGTGTAGGTATTGTCACTCAACATGACATATGACAGGGTTGGTAAACAATTCCACATCAGTCCTCATCAAACCATCGTTCTCACCACATGTAGCCCACCATTAATAAGAGAACCTCTTGGTCTCGTGGGAAGCAAATATATTGCAAACGACTGCTGACGAACAAATGTTCAACCGCAATTCTCAGTGAGTGTGATAGAGAAGTATGGCTCCTAATGTGGTATTAGCTAGAGAGGCATGCACAGTAAGAAGATTTTTCAAAGAATGGAACAACTTGGCCGTTATGGAAGCAAATTGATTTAAAGATACTGCTAATTTCAACTGCGCTTATAAGTGAGTGATACTCGCAGGAAGGTTGGTCATTATGAAACTCAACCATAACTACAACATTTAGCAACAACTTAAAATAAAAGTCAGTCAACCGGTGCCTGCCCATTTGTGAGAGTGTGGATGACAGTATGGTAAGGGTGGGTGGGATGGTAGGACCAAGAGTCTAGATTCAGCGATATTTAGATACTCAGCTTCATCATATACCTTTGGTAAGGCTGAGTAGCAAATGCGCCCAGTCAACTTCGTTTTGTCAGTCAGAGAGAAGTTATCCCTAAGTGGCAAGTGACCACGCAAAGATGGTGAGACATGGTAAATCTATTATGTGTGCGTCCAAGCCAATCTCACGCTATTGAAGCAGAGTATGACCACCAATATCATGTCAGAGTTAAATCTGTTGCCAAAATTACAATTGATTTTTGCCATTGATACCCAGCAGTTTGAATCACAACTCTAGATTCAGATAAAAGAAGTGGTAATAAGATTAAGTCCACACAAAATTAGAGATGATACATACTTATGCAGTCAACCTCGTGTGTTGTCCATCATTAAGGAGTCCGAAGCCAAGTGATACAATTTCTTCAATGGAAAATTTTCGGCTGAGAAACCTTGTTTTCCTCAGGCTCATATTTTGTGGGTGCATTGTACCCCTTCCATACTCAAGCATTCACATCACAGCCACCAGGCACATATGGGAGCCGTTATTTCTGTGCCTGTCGCTGGCACGTAATCTTCCCTATATCTACCATAGGCTTCGGTATTCTAGAAGTGTTCGGCTTTTTGCAACAGTTTTTCAACCACTTCAAATTCTTTTAGAAAGATTGCAACTATCTTTACAATGCCCGCTAAAAGCCTTCACCGCTACCGAACAGAATAGTACTGTGTCAGCACGTGGCGCTTTACCAAACACACCTGTGTAGAGCCTCTCATATGCAATTTTTATTTTGCTTAATATTCGCTTTTTATTCCGTTTTCAATATTGATCCGAAGGCCCAACATACTTGCTCATACCGTTTGGCGAGCATTTGACAAACAAAATAGGCTGGATATGCATTTTCGGGTGATCGGTTTACGCTCGAAATGGGCTCAATGACAGTTTATCTAACAATCCGAAACTCGCAAAAAAATGATAGTGACCATCCGGTCATTGTGTGGGTCATTGTTAGGTATCTTGAGCATACCTGTTGACTATCCCTATTTTCAATGTAGGACCTAGTACTAAATTGGACCAATCTGCTGTACAATCACACCCGGAGGTGTTTTATTTGAAGTTGGTATTAAATTGTTGGCAATACTGTTAGCAACTAGATTTTTGGAGTTCAAGTGGCTACATCAGAGTTGGTATACATGTTAATATCGACCGAAGATTAGCCCTAAATGTTCTCGCTACAATTGGGAGTCTCTGATAAAAGGGAAAATGTAATCCGAAGTTTAACTCAAAAATATTCTGTCCCTTTGTTTCACCAGATGGGACTCCTTTGCATATGGGATATATTTACCGAAGGTTAACTCTAAATAATCTTGTTCCACGCGGAAGTATAATATTGTTTCATGTGGATTAATCAATCATCCTCCACGTGGAAGGGGCAAGCTATAATTGGGACTTTGAGTGGAATGGGACATATTAACCTTTTCATTAACTTGAAGATGCAATTGGGATTTTTGCACAAATAGGAATCAACCCTTCATTTAACCCAAAAATTGCTCTTGCGGGTGTTAAATATTAGACTCACATGATGTCATTTTGATACATTCTGCAAAATTATTCAATACGCAATATTTTGATGCACCAACTACGAGCTTCGTCCCCACTGGAGGACAATTTAAATAACAGCAATTACGAGCTTTTGTATACCCATCCAAACACAAGGTACGAAATGTATCAAATCATTTCTTCACGGTGAACCGATTCTTGCGCACCTGCAACACCCTGAATGGTATTTCCCCTAACAATGACTCTTCTCCCTCTGGCTATCAACCAACCAATGATA
>JALLPA010002763.1:0-13476 GCA_036939895.1 Thalassiosira exigua | reverse complement strand
GGCCAACGGCGACCCTCGAGCCAATGCGCTGTCCGTCGTCCGTCCGTCGACCGTCTGTCCGTCGTCCGTGCTGCCCGTGGAACCAAAGGTCCCCAGAGGATCCAACATTTTTCTCAAAGACCTGGTTGATAACTTTTCTAAAATGACCATTTGGTGCCACAAAAAATCTTCTACGATAAGCAATTCATTGGGTACATACCCATGATTCCAAAATTAAAGTAAGATGAAGGGTAAAGAACCTGTATCTTTATGCTACCAAGAAGAATGCAAAATTGTTTATAGTGCCTTAGCGGGCTAAAAATAACTGAACTTGGGTCACGATAACCCACCAAAATTTACTTCTGCAAGAAGTCGGCTTCCAATTTTCTGATAATGCTTCTCAACAAAATGAGGACGTTCTCATCGTCAGCAATGTTTGTATAAAAGGGTCCAAATCTTACACTCATAATGGATGCAGTTGTTTGCAACGAGATTATATGTTTACGTAAATTATGTCTTCACAGTAGTAAGGTAGGGTGAGGCTTTTTCTTGCGTCTCTACAAGTCCTCCTGCTTGGGAGCAGCCTTTTTTTAGCATGATGTCTCAATCTATACAAAATCTTGCCCACTTCCTTCTTACACTTTAAGGTATTATGAGCTACTCATAAATAATATTTCACTCTCCATCTGCCATCGTGTTTTTTTATATACGAAGGAACGGAATGCCGTCGCTTTCCCGTTGTTCTTCTCTGTGGTTCGTTGGCGCCGTCTGTCGCTGCCTTCCGCGCCTTGGCGAGTACAATATAGCCTGTCCTCCTCCTACACGACACGCCCTCCGAATAAAATTGCAAAACTTGTGGGGAGGGATGAGACAGCAACGACCGGTGTGTGCGGTGGATTTATTTTTTCGCGGTTCTAGTATTCAGAATTGATCCCCTCCTTTAGCTTTCTATCTTTGCCTTAGCAGGAAGAGAAGAACATCGTTTCTCGAAGCGAAGCCTATCGCAAAGTGGATCGATTGCCGGGTGGACAGGATTGTTCGAAACAGCGCAGCTGCGCTGTGAATGCATGTCGTTTGCTCGAATGAGTACGGTGGATGGCCCTAGCGCGCTCCTGTCCCCATCGAACTCCATCGCTAGATCCGTAGCGAAGGATCGGCGTTTCGACATCGGATCACGAGCAACAATACTCGATCAAGCGTCGCCGCTATTCAAAGTCCCTGATCCCTGACGAATTTCCAGAAGACTCAACCAAGGGATAGACGGGTCGACCTGCCCCAGCTTTTCTGGTATGCGATGAGGGCGTTGAAGTTGTCGAGTAAAGGAGGGGCGGTGGAGGAGTGGAATCCAGTGCCTGCTGCGTGGAATCAGGAGTTCGTTTTTGACCGACGCCACCGCTCACGAGCTGTCCGCAGTTGAAAAAAACCAGATCCCGTATCTGGTAGTCTTCTCTAGAGAGGTTATATAGGCGACATTTTCCCTCTCTCGAGCTCGCAGAAGAATTCCTCGTAGGTCCCCGTACCCCAGCTGCCTCATAGCAACCAGCCACTCACGGAGACGATGCTCTTGCGTCCCCCCCATACAATGGTCAGGGATAGAATCCACAACAGCTCCGAATCCGGACTGGAGGTTATTGCCCACAACGTCATCCTTGTAGTAGGAGTAGTACCGTATATTTGTCTTGCTTCGAAGTGAATTTTTTAATGCGCCCGAAGGTACCCAAGTATCATATCGCTGGAAAGTCCTCATGAAGACGAGTAATTTGAGCTAAGGATGAGCTTCTAACTCCCCCAAGATGGCGAGATAGAGGGGTGAGAAGTCTTTAGCTAAAGTTACATGTTTAGATACTATTTTGACACGAATGAAATATAGCAGGAAGGGCGCACGAGACACGAAGCTCGTGTTAGAGAGGCAAACGGAAGGTTGCCAAGATCCCGTAGGATATCGTAGCGGATACCGAAGGGAATAATTGGGGTCAAGTAGAACGGAGAGCGATAAGACATAACGAGGTAGGGAAGCCTCATGCACAGAGAGAGAAGCGCTTTGAGAGTGATGCGACGACGAAGTGTAGTAGGAGCAGAGACGACTGCAAAGGCATCGACGATGCCATAATCTGTAATAACGTGTAAAGGCAGTTTATCACCTCTGAGATTTAATTCGGTTTAGTCAGACCCAAGATTCTGACCGCTAAGTGAAGGCGGCAACGAGCAACGGTGAGTCCGTGAGAAGCGGATCGACGACGGAATGAAGAGCGCGTTTGAGGTGAAGACGGAGCCGACCTGCGCAGCGTTGATGGTCGTAGCGTCCATAATCGGCACGTGTAGCGTAGCGGTCGCCGTTGAAGACAACGTCACGGTCACCATCGCCGCGACCACCATAGTGGTCTGCCTCGTCATCGGAATCAAGACGCTCAAGCACAAGTGGAACGCCAAGAACTAGTGCCACCGACAAGAACAAGAACGACGTCTGAAGTGAGCGAGCTCCGAGTCAGACGAGACGACAGCCAACCTCGGAGGGAAACCCTAAAGGCCCAGGACACGGAGTCCTTGCTAAGGATCGGGAGATCTGAAGAGAACACGGGGCAGGCGAGCCCAGGCACTGTGAGGAGGAAAGGGCAGGCGAGCCCAGGGGCAGGCGCGCCCAGAAGCGAAGACAGGACTGCAGCCTGGAACTTCGCACAAAGAAAGAAAATAAAGTACCCCACAGTCGTGTATCTCAAGCAAATAAGGCCAAGAAAGGGGGACCCTGGGCTGGGAGCCCTGGACCGAAGGAAACGCGCAAGTCTCAGTCAAGCTAGAGCTCAAGAGAACGGACAGCGCAGACCCGTCATAGCAAGCCCAGGCGAGGGCGACGAGAGGTCTCCGCTCCGACCAAACGCACGCAAGAATGCCGCCGAGGCGCCAAAGGTCACCTGGCAGACCACGTCGGGGGGAGACCCAACGCCGGGTAGCCCAAGGAACTGAAGGGCAAAACCAGAGAAGGTCTCGAAGAAACGAAGGCTTACCGCCAGAAAGAGGAGGCTTAGAAGGAGACGACGAACAGGCAAGCGACGGCAACAACAACCTTGCCCCACCGCAGGCAGATGAGACTAGCCGCGCCAACGAAAACGGGCAGGGCACCAACGGTCGGACAAATGCACGCAGCGGCACCACCAACGGGGGCACCGGTGCAAGCGGAGGCGATGGCCATACGGACAACAGTCGTAGTGCGAGCGACAATGATGGGACGGATGAAGAAGAGGCAACTGTTCATTTTGTTGACGAAGGAGAAGCAATTGACATAGAGCAAAACGAATGCCAAGACGTCAAGTACTGCCTCGAAGCGTGCAACTTTGATGGCGCCGCCGAGGCATTTGCCAAAATGCACGGATTCAAGTCCCTCGGAGATTTCTCCATCAGCAAGCCCACGGAGGCAGCGGCGATGATTAGCACCTACAACAAGAGCCGAGAAGCAGGGCAACGACCCCTTGGTATGATTCCCATCAAGAGACTAACTGGGTTAATCTACCTCGCATTCGACGCTGAGCGGAATGGAAAGACGCTAATGAGACGCATGGTCACTCAGAGCTCCATAACGAGAGCACTGGCCGACTTCGACGCAACCAAGGACGACAAGGAATCCACGGACGCAGAAGTGGACCCAGGAGACATTGATACAGAGCACGGTTATGTCAACTGGAAAAGGAAGGCATGGGTCTTCCTACTAGCCAAAGTGGGTAGAGATGGAACGCCAATAGCGTACTGCGCGCGGAAGCACCGGTATGCTGGAGATTACCCGACGCGGCCAGTGGACAACAGGGAAGAAAGGATTAGAGCTCACCCCCTGAGCGGAGCAGTGTTCCGACGTGACAACGCGACGTTGATGTCATACATCCAAAAATGGTGCATGAGCCATAGCATCTACCCCTTCCTGAGGACATTTGAGAAGGACAACAATGGGAGGGGAATGTGGCTCAAGATCATCGAGCTATGCGAAGGAACTGACAAGATCAACAGCCGCCTATCGCAGGCCAATGGCCTAACATCGCTCGACCCGCAGACGGGACTAATGTGGGAAGGCGAGTACACTGGCCTCACGTTCATGGCCTATGCATCAAGGCTCCAAGAGGCCTACACAGTGGTCGAGGAATACCGAAACGCAACTGACGAGAGGACCAAGACGCAGCGTCTGGTCGATGGGATGCGAGGCGAAGCCAACACTGTGATCACCATGGCCAAGGAAAAGGTCAAGGAAGACATGCTCCACGACTTTATGAAAGCCGTCACCCACCTCCAGACTAAGATATCCTCGGAGTACCCACCAAGAAAAGGGCGGCCGTTTAAGAACCAATTCAACAGGTCACGCCACCCCAGGCACATATCACAAGTGACCAACCACCAGGGGAGAGGTGGGAGGGGACGTGGCAGCGGCGGACGCGGAAGAGGAAACCCCCAAGGAGGACGAGGGCAGGGCGGAAGAGCCTCTCGGGTTAACATCAACGGGATGGAAATTAACGACCCCTTCACAAGGTTTAGCAACGAGGAATGGCAAGCGCTCGGATACGAGGGACAGCGACAGATCATCGAGCTCCGCAGGCAAGTCAAACGAGCGGGCATGGGTGGCCCGGCGCAACAACAGCAGCAGCAGAACCAGGGTAGTCAAGGCCAGTTAGCATCGATGCCACCCACAGGTAACCCACCAGCCTACTACTTCCCAGCCACGGGACAAACTCGCGAGATCCAACAAGTCAGCGCTAGGGCACAAACCGACGACCGGAGCGACGCGGACACTGCTACCGGCGTCCTAGTACCCTACGCAATCCATGTGGACCGAGGACAGCAGCAGGAAATCAGAGGGTCTCCGACGAGCGACTCAGCCTCCCAGAGCGGCGCAAGGGGCGCGCAGAGCACGCAAGGGAATAGCCAACGAGGAGGAAATGCCGGCCTTGCGTTTGGGCGGGCTGCCCACAGGCGCTGAGACGGAAAGGGGGCTGAGTAACCCCTCATGTATGATTCATATTTTTGTTATTTGTTACCCTTATGTTACCCACAGCCTTAACATGGCGGCGAGCATCTGGAACCCCGCGCTACTTGACCCACTCCCTTTGTCTCTCGCGGGGGCACACCACGCATGGTACAAGAGCCAGAGGCACGATCTCATAGCGCAAACGAAGTGCCTCACCAAGAAACTACGCAAGTCAAGGTTCAGGTCACGATCCCCCAATGATGAAGTGGCAGACGGAGACGAACTCAGGCGATTGTGCACAGGAAGGTGGAATGGACAAAGGATGGCAATCCTCAAGATCCTACACATGTACCCATACCAAATGACAGACTCCATCCTGAGCCAGGATTACATGCAACACGTGCCCGAGGAACTACACGAGTATAGCCGCACATACCAGTGGTTGAAGAGGACATGCTACAGATGGCAAGAAATGACCCGACGAAACTGGGACATCTTCCACCGATCGTTCCCTTGGCACACCATGGCAATAGAGTGGAAGCGTGGGAACGCCCACCGCGCAGCCCAACTGGCGATCCTATATGAAGCAACAAGGCTGATGTACTTCGAGAACACAGAGGAAGCGCTCAGGGACTTCGACAACGCTGTTGAGAGAGGGATCATCGACGACCCAACCCAAGCGAGAGGATGGGACGAAGGGTTCATCGCTACCGATCTATCCCTAGGCAGCGGACCGCCAGGAACCCTGCGCGACGTCGTCGAGAGGGTACAGGGCGACCTAGAGAGAAAGGTTGCACTGGGGGACCTCGCGATAGGGGATGCAGCGTGGATTGACTTCCAATGCTTTGAACAAATCCGAGAGGAAGGGGTAGCGCCGCACGAAGGGATCCCATGGAGAGGAGAGAATCTCCTGTCAGCGCAAGCAATGCTACGAAACGAGTACAACTACCAGGTTAGGAAACTCCTGGTAAACGAGAGGAAGCAGTGGAAAGACCGACGCGAAGCTCGGATCGACGAAATCTTGCCAGGACAGGAGGGATTACCAGCATCGTTTGCCAGGCGTGAATTGAGGGAAAACCCAACCTTGATACCTGACTTTTACGACGGGAGTTGGAACTACCACATGTTCAGGAACCCAAACGACCCAAGGAACCAACCACCAGAGCGAGACCGTGAAGACGACGATGGTTGGGGTCGTGTGAGGCCCGCGTGGTAGAGACATCCGGTAGAAGAGACCAAGGCAACCTCGAGGAAGATTGATGGACCTAGAACGAACTCCTCGTGACTGTCAGAGATGCCACTCACTCACACCTCGCGGGGGCCGAATGAAATATAGCAGTAAGGACGCACAAGCCACGGAGCTCGTACCAGAGAGGCAAACGGAAGATAGCCAAGACCCCGTAGGATATCGTAGCAGATACCGAGGGGAATAATTGGGATCAAGTAGAACGGAGAGCGATAAGACATAACGAGGTAGGGAAGCCTCAGGCAGAGAGAGGAGCGCAATAAGAGTGATGCGACGACGAAGTGTAATAGAAACAGGGGCGGCAGCGAAGACGCCGATGATGCCATAATCTGTAATAACGTGTAAAGAGAAACGCTACTTCTAAGATTCAATTTGGTTTATCAGAGACCCAAGATTCTGACCGCTAACGAAGGCAGCGACGGGCAACGGTGAGTCTGTGAGAAGCGGAACGGCGACGGGATGAAGAGCGCGTTCGAGGTGAAGACGGAGCCGACCTGCGCAACGTTGATGGTCGTAGCGTCGATAGTCGGCACGTGTAGCGTAGCTGTCGCTGTCGAGGACAACGTCACGGTCGCCATCGCCGCGACCACCATAGTGGTCTGCCTCGTCATCGGAATCAAGACACTCAAATACAAGTGGAGCGCCAAGAGCTAGTGCCACCGAAAGAACAAGAACGACGACAAAAGCTCCGAGACAGACCAAGACAACAGCGACCCTCGGGGGGGAACCCTATAGGCCAAGGACACGGAGTCCTCGCTACAGATCGGGAGATCTGAAGAGAACACGGGGCAGGCGAGCCCAGGCATTGTGAGGAGGAAAGGGCAGGCGAGCCCAAGGGCAGGCGCGCCCAGAAGTGAAGCCAGGACTGCAGCCTGGAACTTCACACAAAGAAAGAAAAATAAAAGTACCCCACAATCGTGTATCTCAAGCAAATAAGAAGGCCAAAAGGGGAAACCTGGGCTGGGAGCCCTGAACCGAAGGGAACGCGCAAGTCTCAGTCAAGCTAGAGCTCAAGGCGACGGACGGCACAGGTCCGTTATAGCAAGCCCAGGCGAGGGCAACACAAGGCCCCTCGGACCGAACGCACGCGAGAATGCCGCCGAGACGCCAACAACCACCGGGCAGACCACGTCGGGGTGAGACCCAACGCCGTGTAGCCCAACGAACTGATGGGCCTAGGAGGTCCAGAAGACGAGTAGGCCTACCGCCAGAAGACCAAGAGCAAGAAGAAGCCGAAGGACAGGCAAGCGACAACAGACATGCCCCACCGCAGGCGGGAGATAATGACCACGCGAACAACGACGAGCAGAACGCCAACAGTCGGGCAAACGCACGCGGCGACACCACCAACGGGGGCACCGACGCAAGCGGAGACGACGGCCACACAGACAACAGTCGTAGTACGAGCGACAATGATGGGACGGATGAAGAAGAAGCAATTGACATAGAGCACAATGACCGCCAAGACATCAAGTACTGTCTCGAAGCATGCAACTTTGATGGCGCCGCCGAGGCATTCGCCGACATGCACGGATTCCAATCCCTCGGAGATTTCTCCATCAGCAAGCCCACAGAGGCAGCGGCGATGGTCAGCACCTACAACAAGAGCCGAGAAGCAGGGCAACGACCCCTTGGTATGATCCCCATCAAGAGACTAACAGGGTTGATCTACCTCGCATTCGACGCTGAGCGGAATGGGAAGACGCTAATGAGGCGCATGGTCACCCCAAGCTCCATAACAAGAGCACTGGCCGACTTTGACGCAGCTAAGGACGACAAGGAATCCACCGACGCAGAAGTGGATCCAGGAGACATTGATACAGAGCATGGGTATGTCAACTGGAAAAGGAAGGCATGGGTCTTCCTACTAGCCAAAGTGGGTAGGGACGGAACACCGAATGCATACTGCGCACGAAAACACCAGCGTGCCAGCGACTACTCAACACTGCCAGTGGACAAGAGGGACGAACGAATTAGAGCTCACCCCCTCAGCGGAGCAGTGTTCCGACGCGATAACGAGACGTTAATGTCGTATATCCAGAAATGGTGCATGAGCCATAGCATCTACTCCTTCCTGAGGGCATTTGAGAAGAACAACAATGGGAGGGGAATGTGGCTCAAGATCATCGAACTATGCGAAGGGACTGACAAGATCAACAGCCGCCTATCGCAGGCTAACAGCTTAACGTCGCTCGACCCACAGATGGGACTAATGTGGGAAGGCGAGTACACTGGCCTCACGTTCATGGTCTATGCGTCGAAGCTCCAAGAGGCCTACACAGTGGTGGAAGAGTATCGAACCGCAATTGACGAGAGGACCAAGACGCAGCGCCTAGTCGATGGGATGCGAGGCGAAGCGAACACGGTAATCACCATGGCCAAGGAAAAGGTCAAGGAGGACATGCTCCACAACTTCATGAAGGCTGTCACTCACCTCCAGACCAAGATATCCTCGGAATACCCCCCAAGGAAGGGACGGCCGTTTAAGAACCAGTTCAACAAGCCGCGCTACCCCAGGCACATATCACAAGTGACCAACTACCAAGGGAGAGGTGTAAGGGGACGCGGCGGCGGCGGCGGACGCGGAAGAGGAAACTTCCAGGGAGGACGAGGCCAAGGCGGGAGAGCCCCTCGAGTCAACATAAATGGGATGGAGATCAGCGACCCTTTTACAAGGCTTAGCAACGAGGAATGGCAAGCGCTCGGGTACGAGGGACAGCGACAGATCCTCGACCTCCGCAAGCAGGCTAAACGAGCGGGCATGGGTGGCCCAGCACAACAACAGCAACAGCAAAACCAAGTACAAGGGAGACAGGGCCAGTTAGCATGGGTGCCACCCCCAGGCAACCCACCAGCCTACTACTTCCCAGCCGTGGGACAGACTCGCGAGATCCAACAAGTCAGCGCTAGGGGACAAACCGACGACCGAAGCGACGCGGACACCGCTACCGGCGTCCTGGTACCCTACGCAATTCAAGTGGACCGGGGACAGCAGCAGGAACTCCGAGGATCCCCGACGAGCAACTCCGCCTCCCAGAGCGGCGCAAGGGGTGCGCAGAGCACGCAGGGAAATGGCCAACGTGGAGGCAACGCCGGCCTTGCGTTTGGGCGGGCGGCCCACAGAGGCTGAGGCGAACGGGGGCTGAGTAACCCCTCATACATGATTCATATTTTTGTTATTTGTTATCCTTACGTTGAACACACAGACTTGACATGACGCCGAGCATCTGGGACCCCGCGCTACTCGATCCACAACCTATGTCTCTCGCGGGGGCACACCACGCATGGTACAAGAGTCAGAGGCTTGATCTCATCGCGCAAACGAGGTGCCTCACCAAGAAACTCCGCAAGTCGAGGTTCAGATCACGATCCCCCAATGATGAAATAACGAATGGAGACGAGCTCCGGCGATTGCGCACAGGAACATGGGACGGACAACGGATGGCAATCCTCAAGATACTGTACATGCACCCGTATCAGATGACCGACTCCATCCTGAACCAAGAATACATGCAACACGTGCCCGAGGAAGAACACGAGTATAGCCGCACATACCAGTGGTTGAAGAGGACGTGCTACAGATGGCAAGAAATGACCCGACGAAACTGGGACATCTTCCACCGATCGTTCCCTTGGCACACCATGGCAATAGAGTGGAAGCGTGGGAACGCCCACCGCGCAGCCCAACTGGCGATCCTATATGAAGCAACAAGGCTGATGTACTTCGAGAACACAGAGGAAGCGCTCAGGGACTTCGACAACGCTGTTGAGAGAGGGATCATCGACGACCCAACCCAAGCGAGAGGATGGGACGAAGGGTTCATCGCTACCGATCTATCCCTAGGCAGCGGACCGCCAGGAACCCTGCGCGACGTCGTCGAGAGGGTACAGGGCGACCTAGAGAGAAAGGTTGCACTGGGGGACCTCGCGATAGGGGATGCAGCGTGGATTGACTTCCAATGCTTTGAACAAATCCGAGAGGAAGGGGTAGCGCCGCACGAAGGGATCCCATGGAGAGGAGAGAATCTCCTGTCAGCGCAAGCAATGCTACGAAACGAGTACAACTACCAGGTTAGGAAACTCCTGGTAAACGAGAGGAAGCAGTGGAAAGACCGACGCGAAGCTCGGATCGACGAAATCTTGCCAGGACAGGAGGGATTACCAGCATCGTTTGCCAGGCGTGAATTGAGGGAAAACCCAACCTTGATACCTGACTTTTACGACGGGAGTTGGAACTACCACATGTTCAGGAACCCAAACGACCCAAGGAACCAACCACCAGAGCGAGACCGTGAAGACGACGATGGTTGGGGTCGTGTGAGGCCCGCGTGGTAGAGACATCCGGTAGAAGAGACCAAGGCAACCTCGAGGAAGATTGATGGACCTAGAACGAACTCCTCGTGACTGTCAGAGATGCCACTCACTCACACCTCGCGGGGGCCGAATGAAATATAGCAGTAAGGACGCACAAGCCACGGAGCTCGTACCAGAGAGGCAAACGGAAGATAGCCAAGACCCCGTAGGATATCGTAGCAGATACCGAGGGGAATAATTGGGATCAAGTAGAACGGAGAGCGATAAGACATAACGAGGTAGGGAAGCCTCAGGCAGAGAGAGGAGCGCAATAAGAGTGATGCGACGACGAAGTGTAATAGAAACAGGGGCGGCAGCGAAGACGCCGATGATGCCATAATCTGTAATAACGTGTAAAGAGAAACGCTACTTCTAAGATTCAATTTGCAAAGGAGTGCATCGGCACGCCTCCGAGCCTCGCCCCCCGGCCCAACTGCCGGAACATCTACGCCCTTGATCGCCACCTCACCGAGCAATGCGAGGGCATCCCCAACATCAAATCCCCCGAACACAGGTTCAGGGGCATGGTAGAAGAGCCCACCCTGTATCAAACAAGGACAGGGGAGACGTTTCAATTCCACATCAACCCCGGAGCTCATCCTGCCACCCACGATGCCCAAGGCAACCCCCTCGACGCCGGAAAAGCCCATGCTGCTCGTGTGCTGCACACGGCCAACAACGCGGCCTATCAAAGCCAGCACAACGTGCAACGTGCAACGTGCCATCCTCGACGCCCTGAACGCCGCCGTCCCCCGCTCATACAAGCGGGACGAGAACTCGATGAAACTTGGGATGCTGTCCTACAAGATCACTGAGGACACCTGCAAGATTATCCAGCACCTCCGTGCCTTCTGAGGTGTAGCCACCCCCCAAGAGAAGGAGGAAAAGGCCTGCATTTCAACGAAGGCTGATCTGCAAACCAGCCTGTCGAAGAGCTGTGGGACCGGCTCGAGGAGTGCTACGCCATTGCCCTGATGTCCAAGCCAGCCTACACGGTGGAACAACTCCTGGACAAGGCCAAAACCCACATCACCAGAACAGGCCTCTTCGCCAGAGACATCCTGGAATGGAACGACTGCGAGGAAAACGAGAAGACTTGGTCCATGTTCAAGAGTCATTTCAATGATGCTTACAACCTCTGGGTAAGCAGCGGATGAGGAACAGCTGCCCAGCATGGGTACCACGGCGCCATAAGCGCCGACGGGGTTGACGACAGCTGGCCTCCGTCCAGGAGTCATTCGTCACCATGACCAAGATCAGGGAGATCCAGCAAGTGAACAACGCCTCCATTCAGGCGTGTAACGACAACGTCTCTGCCCTGCCTGACTCCGTCGCTAGGATCAGCCAACAACTCATGTCGTTGTAGCAGCAGCTTGCCAACCTCTCAGTGGCAAAGGCGCCCGCGCCCTACGCGCCACCTCCAGTTGCATATGTCCCCACTTCCCCAGCCATGCCGCCCGCCGCCTCAGCCTACCAAACTGCCTGTCAACCGTCCTACCGATGGGGAGGATGACAAGGGGGGCGAGGATGACGCCGTGGACGTGATCGTGGTCGTGGAGGATGACGAGGGCGTGGAGGAGGTCGGGGAGGACGTGGTGGAGGCTATACACAAAAACCTGCCGCAGCGGCCGGAGCAGGAGACATCCCACCGCCCCCGGAATTCTGACCACATCAGCAGCAGCAGCGTGGGAGCGCCCCCAACTCAGTCAAGCGCTATACAATCTGGAACATGTGTTTCAGCTGCGGCTTTGATGTGGAGGACTGACACACCAGTGCCACGTGCCCCTGGGAATGGTGCAAGCCTGGGCACCAGGAGGGGTGCACGGAGGTGAATTGGGCCCAGTATGAGACCGCGGGACATCAAGTGAGCAAAAGGGGGCGCCACAAGACGGTGTTCCCCAGCTCCTGACGGGGAGGGGCAGTAGGAACTAATTCTAATCAGTCTATGTGTCAAAACATGAATGACTTTAATGCTGTGCAGCCAACCCCCACCGAAAAAATAGTCCACAAGGTGCCCCACCTGACCGAGTGCCTGAAGGAGGACGATGATGCCATCGTCCTCCACAGCAACTGCAGCGAACGGGACAGTGACAACGCCACTGCCTCAACCGCGCCCCTCAGCGACGAGTCATCGCTGAGCGACAGAGGGTGCCTATCATTACCCCACAATCTACAGTCCAGCGGCCCAGACAAGGCACGACGAATGCATGAGCGGCACCTGTCCCACCGTATTGCCCGGCATGGCGAATTGGCCATACTTGGGGAGCTGGCCCAGCTGGAGTGGCGACCATCATATCCGCCGACGAAGGCCGAGGCCTGGAAGCGCATCGTCGAACGCAACTGCCTCTACAATCTCAAGCATGGTAAAGTGGCCTTGAATGCACAATGGGCAATCAGGGCCGTCGAATACGTGATCTGCGATTCGGGGGCCACCGCACATTTTGTGTGTGTGGGATCCCCTGTAGTCAATGTCAAGCCAACAAGCCACCCGCTACGAATCAAGCTTCCTGACGGGCAAATCATCGAATCCACCCACACATGCAACCTAGACATCCCGTGGCTGCCATCAGCAATGACGGAAGCTCACACTGTGCCCGGCTTCCACACATTGCTCTTTGCCGTGCAAAAGTGCTGAGGCTGGGTGCAAAGTAGTTTTCAACGCCGGCGATTGTCGAATTTATTACGAAGGAAAATTGTTCTTGAGCGGACGAAGAGACCCCGAAACCAGATTGTGGGTGCTCCCGATCAACCCGATCGGGACATTTTCGGCCGAAAGTGAAAAAGTGGGTGCACCGCCAGCAGCGCCAAGCCAATTGCAAGGTCTCAATATTGCCAACAATGCACCAACCGGACTACATTTCTCGGGAAATGTGTACACCATCCCGTTCAAGGAGCAAGCGCTGCGCTACATGCATCAAGCACTGTTTGCACCGCCCATTGCAACTTTGCTCAATGC
>JALLPA010002760.1:0-10451 GCA_036939895.1 Thalassiosira exigua | reverse complement strand
GAACGACGTCTCCCATTCTAGCGCAACAACCCATTGCAAACCTCTGGTACCAACGACCTTCACTTGGGTTTCGAGTAGCCACATGCCTCCCTTTGGAAGAGGAGGTTGACAGTACAATGTCGTCCTCGCTCTCAGGAGAGACATCCCACAGCACAGTGTATGTGCTCCTCACCTTCCTCGCTGTCCCATACTGCACGGTATCCTTCTTTCTACCAGGCTATGTTGACCTGAAGATGACCATAATTGCTTGCAGCATCCCCATATGATGAGTTTTGGGAAGGGACCAAGGCGAGGGAAAGGGTGAGAAATCCCAAGTGATTCAGAGAATTTGACAATGCACTTCACCTCGCCAACATGTGACTGTCTTGGAGGAGTGCGACCAAAAGGCATCCAAAATCGCCCTGACAACAAGGGCCTCGGAAGCCTCATCCTCCACCAGACCCTTGACAATGTCCCTGCCTTTAATGTTTTGACTCTGGCAGTTTGGACATTGAAAGGCGCATCAGAGATGATCGCCCGGGCGTGCACGGCAAAGACGCACTTCGTCCTCTACCTTGGACAAGGAGGCACCGTTGAAGTCGCAGGGTACTGCTGTTTCGAATAGATCCAGCTCATGTGCTTGGAAACAACTCGCGCACCAAGCGCTGCGACAGGCCCTCAATATCCCACAGGCAGACCCAAAGTTGGCGCAGATAATCCCCGACTCGTAGGTGACATGACTCTGACAGTTGACACAGGCCACGTCGCATTTCCACCACCGCTTCTCGTTTGTGGTGGTTGTTGTCTTGTCACCTGAGGGGGAAGGAAATGCCAACGACAAGGGGTTTGGACATTTCGTTAGGCCGAAATTTCCCAGGCATGAGTAAAAACCAAAAATCCATGTCCTTTTGGGATCGACCTTCCATTCTTCGAAGTAATCCAAACGTAGACAAATGAACACGTGAGCAACGTGCTCAAACCACTTCAGCCTCGACTGAGCCAGCTCCTCCAAAGCAATCAGAGCAGCTGCTGGAGGGGGCGCACAAAGATGAATTCCAGGGCAGTGTCCCCTATCAAACCAGTCTTCAGGTGTCATCGGAGGTGAGTAGTCATCTCCCATCCACAAGCGACACCAGCGCTCAAGCTTTTGAGGTTGGAGCTCGAAAGCGCCTTTGTGGATGGGGAAGAAAAGGCGGATGCCGTATCCTAGGGCAACTCCAGCTTCGCGGTTGCGCCTCGATATCCCATTGATCCCAGCAAAAATCATTCTATTGCCCGACACGTGGCGGACGAACACCCAAACTTCATGAAGCATAGCTTCGACCTTCACCTAGAGAACAATCTCAAAAAGGTGCCTGGCGATGGACATTTCCTTGAGCCACACGAGGGACCATACCAAGTTGTCGGTCTAAAACTACAACTCGCAACCATCATGTTTCCCAGCACGTATGTCCAGAAGTAGCTGATTTGCTTGGGTCTGGGCCTCTCGAACATTTGATCCTCTTTCGGCAAACTCAGCTTCCCAAAGGCCATGTGATTCTTCGAAGACATGGTTCGGGTATTGAGTTCCACCCCCAAAACCCTCAGCAGACGCGTCAAAGGCGCCATACCGAACTTTGTTTTGGTCGGTGGGGCGAACTGGAACGGCCTTGGGCTCGCCGGTGTTGAAGAGTCGAATGAGGGCCTGAACATGAAGTTTCAGCTCAGGGATAATTCTTGTGAGGAGAGGATATCCAGCTTGAGCTTCAGCCCGAGTTATATCTGTTTCTTCAAGAGCAAAAGCTTCTGTCATTAGCTGAAGTCTCCACCCGTCCAAGTCCCTGTCCCCACGAAAGGCTTCAAGTGCATTGAAAAAGCCCTTCAAATAAGCTCGTCCGTAGGTGTAAAGCTCGGTGACATGGACGCCAAGTCCCGCAATTCGCCTAAGTTCGGCAGTGTCAATCGAAGGGTGGCATTTTGACCGGTCGAGGATCCAGGAAACCCCATCCCTCATCCTTGACCACTTCTTTCCAGTAGTAGCCTTCATGGGGAAAGGTTTATCAGTATGGATGATGGATCCCGTCCAAGCTCCCGGAGTTAGGGACACAGGGCGGTATTTCTTATCCTCGGCTTGGTTGCCGCGAGTATTCATCCTGGACTTGAGCTGTTTGCATGCTGCTCTAGTCCGCTCTCGTCCTCGGCCAGTCACATGAATGTCATCAACGAAAGTTGCCTCCCTAGTCGCGAGCTCTTGGTCGGGTCTTAGAAGAAGGACCCTGGGCAGTGAGCAATCGTAGGTATCCGAACAACGTAGGTTGAGAAGGACTTTCTCCCAATGAAACTCGTTCGTCTGGGCGTGTCTGTCCCCCTTGCATTCCTCAAGAACTCTACTCTCCCCTTGGCATGCCAAGACAGGGGAGCACTTGTTTCCAAAGCAAAGGCAATTGAATCTCCACCATTGGTGAAGTTCGCGAGCGCCTGGGGAGTTGTTGGTCTGCATGTACCGCACGCCACAAAGAGGACGTTCAGGAACTGGAATCATGAAATTGTTGAAATGTTTGCCAACATCGATGTCTCCTTGAAACGACTTGATAAAGGATGTTGCATCTTGGGCGTAATCTATCATCGGGGAGCCAAGTTGAAGGTAAAGGCCCACCGGGACAGGAAGCCACTTAACCACCTGCTCTTCAATTTTTCGGAAGGACGGGAGGATGAAACCTGGGGCCCACAAAGTAGAATTGAGCCGACTACTCTTGCAGTCCCAGACACATCTGACGTCCAAGGTCACTCCATTCTCCACAAGCTTGTCAACCAGAAATCGAGGTGTTCCCAAAGAGACCATCCCCCTCTCGATGAACGAACTCACGCGGAGGGTGAAGATCTTCTTTCTCGCTAAGATCTCAGCCTCCCGCGAAGACGCAGGAATGTTTGGGGGATATCCTTTCGGGGGCGAGGAGAGGTGCCAAAAGGGCTCGCCATCCCTCATGGAATTGCGCCACTCCTTGCCGAACTTCCAGAAGAAGATCCGACTGCCCCTGGGCCAAGAGAAGTAAGTACAGGCGTTGGCTCGCGCCAAGCAGTCTCGGATAGCCTCCTCGTCTCGCAGTGTGTGCGAGTGCGTAGAGAGCCATCGTTCAGCTGATCTGACTTGGCAGAGCTTCCACCACTTGACTGCAAACTTCCTAAGCACTTGACGTGCCGCTGCTTCAGCCATCGTTTCTCCCGGAACGGCCCAGGTAGTCAAGTCAACTTCAGCGTCGTCCGCTTGGGCTGCCTTGACCCTCGTGGTTGCTTGCTTCTCCAAAGGACTAAAAGGGATGAGGTGAGTCTGCCTAGGCGCTTCTAGGGCAGGGAGCGGTTTAGGCTCAACGCCCAGTGCCTCCAAACAGAGCTCGCCAACTGTGAATGCCAACGATCGCAGCATCTTAGCCGGCGGACCCCTAACGCGCCGAGGCAGTACGCGGCGATGGAAATTATGCCATCCCAGCGACTCGAGTTTCCCCTCATAGTCCCAGATTGACTGCAGCTCGTAATCAGCAATGGGGCGGATGACCGTCTTGCCACGCCCCCGAACTGACCTGGCCTTGACCCACATTCGAGACAGTCCAACTGTTCCCAAATCAGGACCGTGGCCGCTTCCCTCATAGACAGGGGTCAGTTCATTCCCATTTGGTCGGCTCACAAAGAAGGCCGCGTCCTTATGATCTTCAAACCCATGTGGTCGGGTTTCAAGCACCTTCTGTCGCCAAGATGGCGGCCCCAGCGTGTCATCTAGGGCCGTCTGTAGCGTTCTTGGATACTGAGGTGCCATCATTAAAGAAGACTTGGGGACAGGGCAAGACCACCTTGTGACAAACACAAAGTCTCTGACCGCCCTTGTAACGCCTCCCAATTCCGAATGATGCATTCGAACCAAATGAGATTGTTTCGCGTTGCCTGCTGCAAACTTGTGGAGGTAGCTCCTTGCTTGATCTCGGTTGGAATTAACTGGGAGAGAGACCATGGTGAACAGGGGATCCCATGTCTCAATCAACCCCAGTACATCCTCTAACTCATCTCCATCATGATTAGAGAGGGCGCACAGGAAGATTCCATCCCACCCGCCTTGTTGTGGCAGAAGAGTTCGGGCCACGTTCACAGGGACCGATTGTGGTAGCTTGAGAATATCACTTATAACGTGATTATCTAGGTCCCTGTGAACGATGGCTTGTACGTGCCCCCCCCAGGATGAAGACGCTTCGGCCCAACCCAGAGATGAATCGCCATAGATCCGATACTGGATCCTCTCCCTACTTCCTCGACCCACGGGCCTGCTGCTAATAATCTTGACCATTTCCCCTTTCTGCAGGTCTCCGTGGGTCGGCCCCACTTTTGGCGTCCTTGGAGGAAGGACGCCTTTTCCACCCTCACTTCGAGTCACTCTGGAGCTTGGCATCTCCCGCCTCCACTCCTTGGTGGCTCAGAAATTGAGCGAAGGGTTCTTCTCCTTCCATGCCTTCGTCAGCTTGTCCAACCTTGTGATGTTGCTCTTGTTCGTCGCGATTTGCTGAGACAACAACGAGACTGCATTGTTGACTCCCTTCCCTTCACGTTGCATGGATGCAACCACCAAGGCCGAGCTAACATCAGGGTGTCGGATCCATCCAAGGTCCGAATAACCCTCCAGCAAGGACGTGGCCCTCATGGCCCCATAGATCTTGAATCCAGGTCCTAGGTCGTCGTCTGAAGAGACGTTACGCACCTGGGCAATATGAGAACACTGCCTTGATGAATGTTAAGACCTTGTCCCATGCCTCAGCGTCTGACAGGCCAGCTAGAGTCATCATTCCAAAGAATGGCCCGAGGGAGTTGAGAAATCCGACAGCTTCCTTTTGCCCCATCCTCAAGATGTATGAGAAGATGGCGTTTGCCTTTGCATGGCGAGGTTGATCTGGAGGAAACTTGTGGTCTATCGCTGCCAGATGCTTATCTCTATTCATTTCCAGCTTCTTGATCAGACCGTCTTGTGTTGAATTCAAAGCATCTCCCTGGTACAAATCGTACACAGAAAACCCAGGTTGAAAGACGTAGCCCCCTTCCTTCGCATCCTTCTGTGTCGTGGAGTGACGGAGCATAACCTCCGGGTAGGTGAGGTCATAAGTTGTTGCTATCTTGGCTGCCTTCACACTGACAAATCCAGCCTTCTTGACATCGGCTCTCTGCGCCAATATCTCAGAGTACGTGAACGCGCCGTCCATGGCCCCAGCAATTTGGGCTTTTGCATCCACTGCGCAGCCGAACAACTCCGGATCATTGAAGGGAGTTGCCCATGCAACTGCTGCTGCTGCATCGCGGAAGGTGTGTCCAGCAATGGTAACGGAGTCCCCAACCTTCTTGGAGAGGATATCCTTGATGGCCAATTGCAGCTTGTCTACAGTTCCCACCGAGCCGAACAATTCCTTCTCCAATGTTTTGATAGGCGTGGTTAAAGTCTCGCTTGGAGAACGGTAGGGCTGGGAATATCTGCGTTGAGCTGCGCCTGGTCAATCAACCCAAACGCGTTAGTTCTCGGTGAGTCACGTAGGAGTCCAGATCGGCAGACTTGGCGTAGACGGCCAGATTGGTCTGCGCCAACACCTCTTGGACGATGGAACTTCTCGCGAGCTCACCAAGGGAAACATCAGAACGATAAGGGTCACCACCAAAGAATTTCTCCCCTGCGGTTGGAAGGCTGTCATCGACCTTATCTTCTATTTTCCGAATCTGTCGCCGTTGCTTCCTAATGAGTTTCCCAAACTCGTCAACAATTTGCCTTTTGTCGTCCTCAAGCGGGCGAACCTTCTTGCTCAACTTGTCCACTTTGGCAATGAGATCAGCCAGCTGCATGCCCTCCCCAAGTGTCGAGACTGTCCCCGCCCTAGATCGACGGGAGCGCTCGTCTTCGTCTCCCCCTTCCGAATCTTCATACTCCGACTCATTGTCAGAGAAGGTGAAGAGCCATGCCCTTGATTCAGAAGCTGCTGACTCCCTTTGAGGGCGAGCAGCACGAGGGGGGTTTGCTGGGCGCAATGCAGCAGTGGCAGCGCCATTAAAATCCTTCAGGAGTGACGTGATACCTGGGGCCTCCTTGACGTCGCCTCCTGCGTTTCGATTGGCCACTGGCGTCCGTAAGACCAATGGGACTCAAATCCTGTCGTCCTTGATCGTGATGTACCAATGCATAATGCGCTGGGATCCAGGGTATCCCAAGAGGAAGCATCACCAAGCCCTTGGGACTACCTTGATTTCCAAGAGGAGTTCATGTCTTCCCATTTCACGCCGCTGGCTCACCAAGAAGAGAGGTCCGGAGAAGAAGGATGGCTACGCTGGGTTCGGTTTGGCGAACGGGCACACAATGGCCATGGTGCCCGTGCCATTCTCTTCATCCAGAGGATCCAGCTTGACATTAGCCTCGGTCCCCTCAGTTTGCATATGGGTGGTCTTCTGGCAGCCCTCCGCACCCGACTTCTGCTTCATGCAGACTCGAAAATCTTCAGGACCGCCAACCGTTTCCACTTTAGCTAAATACCACTGATCAAACTTGACCAAGGTCAACGCAACCTCCTTCTCCGAATTCCAACACTTAATCACCGAAGGAGGCGTGGTCGGGGAGGCCTGCAAAAGGTACTCACCTGCGCCCACGAACTCGTCATCCTCGTCATCATCCCCCCCGCACGTAGCCTCCCCCCCTCGTTGGTGTCAAAATTAAATGCACCGACGCCGATGGGAGGAGCACGGACGGCCCGTGCAATTTCTTGCGCCGCATCCACGTTCCCCGTGGAAATGTTCTGTCAAAACTGCTTGGCGCAGGCCCTCGGCTCCCCCGCCGTTGTGAGCTCGGCAGCCGACAGCGGCACCTCCTCAGCCCGAATGACCGGCATCGCGAGAGAGCTGATGAACCCCCGTGTGGAAGAGTCTTCCCTCCTCAAATAAGAACGAAGACGGAACCTTTGCCGACGTAGAGAAATCTCAGCCGCCCCGCGGTTGGACGTCGCCGCAAAGTCTGCGGCCTTCACACCACCCCACTCAAGAACACTGCCGACGCGCAAGGAAAGGAACGATGCCGAAATGAAGATACAGCGCGTCTCCCCCCCACGAAAAAATCTCTGCCAAGGCCGCTGCTGCTTTAGGAGAAATCCGTTTCAAAGTGCGATTTCTTCGGTACTTGCCGCCTATCGAAAGGGAATCAGGTTAATATTGCGGAGAGGGTAGCTGCGGCTGCCGTTGAGACCGGCGCCACTGTTCACAAAGATTATGGCAAGCGCGAAGGCGGAGGCAGGGGAAGTCTCTTGTCTCTCGCCACTGAGACGGGGCACAACCCGAGCTCTGTCTGGCCTTTGCGCCCTGACGATTGATTATTGGTTACAACTCGTGACTATTCAACAATCAGCCACCACGCTGAGATTGTGATCACAGAATGTTGGCTTTGTCTTGGGGGAACAATCCCAAGTGTGGATAAAACGTATTGTGGTTGCGAGCCTGGTAAGTCGAGCTGCTTGATTTGCTGGTCACAAATATATCTTTTTCTTACATTCCAATTGCAATGCAGGTTCCTACGTCGATTCTGCTGCTGAAGATGGGCCATATTACAACTGTAAGAAATGTCCTATTGGGACGTACATCAGTGAATTCATGTCACCAAGATGCTCTCTATGTCATAATGGAACGGCTCGGAATGCTGAAAGAACGGGGTGTGAAACCACTACTTCATCTTCCCTGTATTCGGTGGTAACCTCTTTGTTTGGGAACAGGCGTCAGCTCCGTAAGAAGATGTCTGAGCAAGACGGAAAGAGCGCCAAATCAAGCAAATACAAGAGGAAAAAATCCAGCAAGAGCGAAAACAAGCGAGGGCAGAAGGCCGTAGAGGACCACAAGCGTAAATTGCATGCATTTCTGGCCCAGCATCTCATCCAGCACTGCACGGATTTGGTTGGCGCTTTTGCTTGTTTGTCTGTTTTGATAGGAGATTGCATGAACAAAGACAATGGCGACACGTCCTGTGTATTCCAGTTGGAAGCTACTCACAGCGCGGAGATTATGACTGGAAACCAAATGAAGGAGGCATTGGACTCTTGCGTGAAAAGTGGACTTCGTGACATCCATGTTGAGAAAGTCGCAGAAGAACATGGGGTGTGCGTGTTTGCCCTCAAGGGGCAACAGGGAGACTACATTTTGGAACTACAGCTCGAAAATGAAGGTTGCCACTAGAGACTACGGCTCAAATTACTGGGGTTGCGTAAGCAAAAAGCCGTTGATTGTCCTTAGGTGCCAATGCTGCATTAGGACTGGGGTGCTATTATTTGTTTTGGAGAAGAACTCAAACAGGTAGCGACAGAGAGTAATGAAACAAAATATTATTGCCAAAACCTAAGATGCGTAGCGCCTGTACAGAATGTAATCAAAGCAAGAATTTGGAAGTGCATCCCCTCCTCGCTGTTGTGTTGCTCTGTGCCCTTTCCTCGAGATCTCCAACGATGCGTCGTGAGAAGTAAGGTGAGAAGCCGGTGCTCGCTCCACTCGCTCCCTCGCCCCTCGCCCCCAGCGACAAAAAAAAACGCCCTGACACGATGCCCCTCGCCGCTCGAGCCATCCCTCCCCGTCCGCTCTTCCCACAACCCTCCGAAAAACTCCCGCGACCGGGCGTCGCTCCCTCGTTCTTTTCACGCGGCGCACAGCCCCACGTTCACCCCGTACAGCGCTCGAAAGTCCCACGGCAACCCCTTCGTCCGCCACAGCTCCAAGAACCGAACGACCCGTCCCACCATCCGTCGAGCTCGCTCGTCGTCCGGATCCAAGCTCAGCGGTCGGTCCTCGTCGCCGAAGGTCAGCTCCACGACGGTCACGACGGCCCGCCGTCGGACCTCGGGGGAGGAGGCGCGGCGCTCGTCGTCGTCGCCGTCGCCGTCGCGCAAGAGGTCCGCGAGGATGCGCACGGCGCCGCACCCAGAGTCGGACGCCATCGGGCGCTTGTTCGCGGAGGGGACGGAGAGGGCGTGCAAGATCGAGAGGGCCGAGAGGCGCCACCGGTCGACGTTCTCGCCGCCGCTCGCCCCCGCGAGGGAGAGGAGGGACGGGACGAGGGGTCCGTGGGAGGAGTCGTCGTCCTGGGCCGCGCCTCCTCGCACCATGGCCAGTCGCAGATCCTTGGAGCCCTCGGAGAGGGCGCGCAAGCGTCGCAGCGCTTCCGACGTCGCCGCGGGATCTCGATCGCGGACCTCCGGGGAGAGGGCGGCGACGTAGTCCGGCATCCCTTCCAACGAGGGGCGCCGCGGCGCGCATCGGACGTCGTCGTAGCTCTCCGCGGCCGCGCTTCGCACCGCGTCGCAGCTCTCGGCGGCCAAAGTCTGGGTCGGCGACGAGGTCTCTCCTCCTCCTGCGTCGGAGTCGGAGCACGAGCACAAACTGGCGGTATCGCAGCGCGAGTCCACGTCGTCGTCGGAGCTGAGCGTGGGCAAGAGCAGTCGCTCGTCCAGCGTGTTTATCGTCCGGGGGATGTCGCCGAGGCGTTCCTTGACGTCGCTCGGCGACGACTGCCGGCCGCAGGCGGCCCGCTTTCGTCGTCCCGGGATCCGTAGAGGAGCCTTGACGGCGGGAGCCTTCGACGGCAGACGCCGCTGCATCCCTCGCTTGAGGCCGCGCTGGAGGGAGGCCCACTTGTCCTTGGTCTTCTTCCGCTTGGAGGGTTGGGGGGGCGGATCGCAAGCGATGGTTCCCGGCATGGTGGAGACGATCGACGCTTGTCGCCTTGCCGATGATGCCGATGAGTTCGCCTCGAACGATGCGACCGGGCGTCGCCGTCGGTTTTTATGCTTTGCCAAGGGGTTCCACAGGACGGCGAGACTCGCGCTTTGGCTCGATCGTGGTCCGATCGTGGTCCGATCCTGGTCCGATCGCTCCCTTGACTCGCTCCGGTCCCATCGCGAGGGCGTGGTCCCGCCTGCGCCCTTGAACGGACCGTCGCGGGGGGGCCGTCGTAGCCCGGTCGCTGTCGCGAGGGGCGGACGGGTCGTCCGTCGTCCAGAACGCCGCGAAACGTGCGCGGCGCTCGCGCGACCGACGGAGTATGGCATCTCGCCCGACTCCGTCGATGCGAAATCGACTTATTCCGCACCTCGCGCCGACCGTCGTGAGAATAGTACACTGGCGCAGTTTATTCCGTTCGCCGGCCGAGGGTGGCTCTCCCGGGTCTGATTTGCTGCCCGACTTCCGGGCCGGCTCCTTCCATGTCCAAGGCGATCTAAGAGCACGTCCCGTGCTCTTGCTTCCCATAGTGCATCGCGTTCGCGTCGTTCTGTGTTTTCTGTTCACGGCGCAGAAAAAGTTCGGCAGTAAGTTGAATTCAGCGCCTTCTTGGGTTGAAACTTTCGTTATTAAGGGCGCAATATCCTGTATCCTTTTTCTAGATTTTCCGTAAGTACTAAAAAAATCGGAGTACGTATGCAGTTTTGTACCATAATTACAGGAGGGCGGGCGCT
>JALLPA010002751.1:0-11466 GCA_036939895.1 Thalassiosira exigua | reverse complement strand
AGAAAGTAAGTCAGAGCAGTCAGAGGTCAACCAAACGAAAACACCAATCGCAAAGCCAAAAGTGCGAATCATGAGCTCCTCCGACCAACGCGGCGGCGGCGGCGGCGGAGGGGACTGGGACGACCGCTCGACCGCGAGCTCCGCGAGCCGCCGGGCCAACCTCTTCTCGAAGTGGAGCCACCGCGCCCGCGCCGCCGCCGACGGCGTGGCGGGCGGGGTCGCCGCGCCGACCCCCCCCCCGCCGCCGCCGCCGCCGTCGTCTCGGCCGCACCACCGCCACGCGACCGGGGCGGTCGCGGACATCTCCCTGAGCGCCGGGCACGATCCCTCCCCCGGCGGATCCGCTCCGTCGTCCCGGCCGTCGTCGAAGCGGGCCAGCGCTCCCGAGCTGGATCCCGCGTCGACCCGCGCCGCGGCGCGCTCGACCGAGAAGGGAGGAGGAGGAGAGCGAATTTCGAAATCGACATCCGCCTCGACCCGAGACCGGGGCGAGAGGGGGGAGCGAGGCGGCGGGGACGCGCCGGCGTCTTCGTCGTCGTCGTCGTCGCAGCGCCCGAAGAGCCGCGCCCGGGCCAAGAGCCGGACGCGCTCGCGCCCCCGGGAGCGCCCCCCCGCGATCGCCTCCGCCGCGTCGTCCGAGGACAAGCCTCGCGACAAGGAGGAGTCGCTGCGGGATTACTGGAAGCGCCGGGCCGAGGAGAGCAAGGAGCGCGTGGGCGGCGGCGGCTCCTCCGCGGCCGGCGCGGCGGGGGGATCTGCCGCCGCCCCGTCGAGCGCGGGGGGGAGCGGGAGCTGGGGGAAGAAGCCCTCGGACGCCGGGGAAAGTCACAATCCCCCCCCTCCGCCTCGACGACGCGACGCCCGGTCCGCGGGGGGCGCGTCCCGCGCGCGATCTAGGAGCCGCGGCCGGGATCGCGGCGGGGGGGGAGGGACGACGGCGACGGCCTCGGACGCTCCTCCCTCCTCCTCCGCCCCGACCTCCTCGTCGACCCCCACCAAGCCCCGCGGGGGACGCGTGGACTCCATCGCCTCGGCGCTGGTGGGGCACGCCCCCTCGCCCGCCGCGTCGTGGAAGGCCGCCGCCGCCTCGTCGTCGTCGTCGCTGTCGCACCGGCCTCGTCCCCAGGCCGCTTCGGGGCCGGGGCTCCCGCCGTCGTCCCGGCACGGCGACGCCTCCGCCGCGAGCAAGGCGGAGGGGGGGGAGGACCTCGCCTCCCTCTCGCCCCTGCACCGCTCCCTCTCCGCGGCCTCCTGGCGCGACCTCCACGCTCAGCTGAAGGCCCTCTCGTCCAAGCCTCCGTCCGAGGTCGCCGCGGAATTGGCGCTGCCCCATCCCAGGCAGGGAGGGACCGCGCTGCACGTGGCGGCCTGGAAGGCCCCCCCGAGCTTGGCGGCGGGGATGCTGGGGCTGTTGCCCCGGGGAAGTCGCGAGACGGGGGTGCTGCTGGGGATCCGAGACGGGGAGGGCAACACGCCGCTGCATCTCTGCTGCGGCAACCTCGAAGGCGGGCGGGACGACGAGGAGAAGCGGGGGGAGCCGGCGGCGGACTATCTGGCGGCGTTGAGGGCCATCTGCGACGCGGCCCCCGGGGGACCCAAGGGGGCGTGGACCGCCCGCAACTCCGAGGGGGACACGCCGCTGCACATGCTGGTGTCGAGCCCCTTGTGCTCCGCCGATCGCGGCCCACCGTCGTTGCCATTGTCGTCGTCGTCGTCATCGTCATCATCAAACACTGGTCCTCGGGCCCGCCTGGCCCAGGAGGCCCTGCGCCTCGCCCTCGCATCCCCCGACGGTGTCGCTGCCTGCTCCGTCCCCGATCGGGTCGGGGCCACACCGCTTCACGTAGCGTTGGCGTGCGGGGCCCGCGACCTGGTGGTGGAGGCGCTGTTGGACGCGGCGCCCGAGGCCGCGAAGGCGGAAGACTCCAGAGGGATGGTGCCGCTGCACTGGGCGGGGGCGTTCGCGGGTCGATGCGGGGTGGGGGCCGCGCGGAGGGTACTGGAGGAGTTTCCGGAGGCGATCACAAAGGACACCCACGACGGAGACGTCCCGCTGCACTTGGCGGTGAGCAACGCGGGCATGGAGGACGGGGAAGGGGACGGCAAGGCCGGCGGGAAGTCCGATCCCCCCACGTCCTCGTCCAGCGGAGGAGCGGACCGCAACCGCCTCCGCATCGTGGAGCTCCTCATGCACGACCGACGCGGGGCGGGGGGACCCACCTCTCCCCTCCTGTCCGCGAACCGCGAGCGTCTGACGCCCCTCCACTGCTGCGCCCTCTTCGACGCTCCTCCGCAAGTGTCCAAGTTGCTCGCGCGTCATCCGGACGCGAACGCGGCCTCTCGGGCCACGAACAGCTTCGGCGCCACGCCGTTGCACCTGGCGGCGGCGCAGCCGGGGGTGGGACAGAGCATTGCCACCGTCCTCGCGGTGGGATCGCCTGAGGCGGCTGCTGTGCAGGATCGACTTCGGCGGACTCCCCTCCACGTCGCGGCGCAGAACGCGTATGCGACCAACTTGCTTGTGAAGACCCTTGCCGAGCTCAATCCTGCTGCGGCCTCGGTCAAGACCCAGCGAGGACACCTGCCGCTCCACCTCGCAGCTCAAAGCCAGGCGAAGGAGGCGGTGATACGGGCGTTGATCAAGGCGTGTCCCAGTGCAGCAGAGGTGAAGAACAAGAGCAACAACACCCCGTTGCACGATGCGGCGAAATATCGTGCGTCCCTCGGGGCAGTGAGGTTGCTTTTAGACGCTTATCCTGGGGCATTGTACGTGCAGAACCAATACGGGAATTTGCCTCTGCACTGCGCCACGGCCTACCAGGCTCCGGCAGAGGTGGTCCAGCTTCTCCTCCGGAGTTGGCCGGGGGCGGCTTCCTCCCAGAATCGGAACCGCGATGCCCCGCTGCACTATGCGGCTGCATACGCCACGTCGGCATCAGCTGTACGGCCGCTGGTAGAGGCTGCCCCCGACGCGGTGCTGCTGTTGAACTCGAGTGGACAGAGTCCGGCCGATCGAGCGAGGGCAAACAACGCCCCAGACGAGATCGTGAAGTTGTTGGAGCGGGCTGCAGAAGAATACGGGAGGAAGGCAGGAGGGGAAGGAAGTTGGGCGAGCTTCAGTGGGGAGAAGGGGAAGGGGGGAGCAGGGAGTGGGGGAGGAGGGTCTGGACAGGGTGTTGGACGGGGAGAACGGCGGGGTGGCGGGACGGGGGAGACAATGTAATACTGACCCGCGCACCATTTCAAATCGTGTGCTCTCTGACTGAGGTTGATCCGACTGAGCGATATCGCACGTCAGAAAGGGCTCAGCATTGCAAGCTTTCAATACTCCATCTTGAGCCGCTGCACCCTTTTGATGCCGTGTTGGTTATGTCAATTGGTCTTCCGAAGATAATTTTAAGTCATTTGGTCTTGCACCTCTTCTTTAACGGTGGCGCTACATTGGTTACATTCTTTTGAACGACAACAATAGAAAGACTGTGGTGTGAAGATTTGGGTCCAAGATTCTCTTTGAGTCTTTCACCCACCTGATCAACGACATAAGTACCCACCTCTTCTACTTGGCTACTTGTGCTGGAGACAACAATAGAAATACAGCAAAACCATAAGCATTGTATTGTGCGCTAAAAAGTGCAAAAACTGGAGCTGGAGTGGGTGGGTATCATCAGTGAGTGGGCACGGTACAAAATGTCAACAATGGATTTCACTGTTTTGAACAATCAATTCTGTATTGTCAAGTTTGAAATGAATATCATCCCATCATTGAACAGCACAAGTCTCTAGTGAAGAAAAGCTGTGTAACAGCTAGATAAATTATCTAAGCTCTACAAAAAATGCCAGAGAGTGCTACATAATACAATGCCTGCAATGGATCGGGAGAGGATGTCCGAAATACTTTGAGTCCATATAGGAACATACAGGCATCATCAGCAATGCAGAGCTATTTACGCCTTTTTCACATAGACATAAAATTGAGCACTGATGGTGATAATGTTCGTGTGAAGAAATTTGTAAACAAGAATAAATGAAAAGAAAGAGTTGGAGAAATCCGGCTAACACAAAAGCTAAAGAGCCCCCTTTATGATGACATAATTCTTGGTAGAGTTTAATTCCAAAATATTTCTTTACAGAAATGAGCATTTATAAATGATGGAAAAGCATCCCAATTTTTATTTATGACTGCATACCTTTACTATTCAACACAGAGTTGAAGCCAGCAATTGTTCCGAAATAAGTCTTCAAAACAAGAAATAATCATTAGTAAATACGATCAAAAGTACAATATCACTCTTAGCAACAATATTGTCATATACATGCAAATTGAGGTGGGATTAGCCCATTATGCTGATTTTCTACAAAGCTTGAAGTCAAATATTGCGTCTTCTGGAGTATTGGTATTGTGATAGACAGCATAATACATCAGCATGTCTAGAATATTGTAAGATGCCGTTGGATGATGGCTGGTAGTATAATAAATCAATGGCAATGGTTCAAAGGAGAGCTTTGTCCTATGAATACTGCATCAGCCTTAGAATTACTTTGTATTGCTTTATGGACGTGTAGAAATGGTAATGATCTGCACAGCACCATGGTTTGATTACGTTGCCATTCGTGATCCAAAGCAGCATGTTCTGATGACATCACAACATTGGTGATATATATATATAACTAGCTTATGAAGTAAGTAACAGATCAACATCAAGCTACATCATATTTTCACTTTCACGTAATTATGATCAACTGAATCTGGCAGCTGCCCTTGTTATCTTGATGGACAGCAAGTCAATGACTGTATAGTCTTATGTTCCAAGCCGTTAAAAAATACCGGCCCAAAACAAAGCAAATGTTGGGAGCATATGTTTGTACTGATTCCTACAACATGGACAAGTTTTTGGCCCTGGAAAAGGTCACATACATTAACTTATAGTCAAAACCTGCACAAGGTTGCATGCATGCAAAGATGATTCTGTCACCTTCTATATCATGTCAGTAGTTTTTAAATTCCATCTGGCTTGTATTCACGTACAAATAGGTTTTTATTGCTCTAACATCCTGTTCAGGTCCTAAACCAGTCTTGATTGCAATTATCACCAAACGTCATCAGCACCAGAGGTGAAAAGAAAAGACGACCCTTACTTAGTAAGACCCCAAGTAGATTATGCACCAAATGATGTGAGGAAGGAATGAAAAACAGAAAAAGGAAGACAATGAGGTTAGAAGAACGAAAGAGAAATAAAATAGGAACATACATCAGTCGCTCTGGTACATAATACTAAAGGCAATTGTAAGAAAAGAAGATGATATAAGATAAGGAAAAAAAAATTGCAAATTCTATTTATGATGTCTAAATAAAATGTGCTAACACACAGCCTCGCATGCTCACTAAGCCAAAGACAGAAGCAGAAGTCCTGTTTGTGTCTAAATTGTCCTGCTTGTTCTCCTAGACCGGTATTTACATGGCTGGAGAGAACTTCGAAATTTTCCATCTATTTATTTGATTGTTCATCAAAAAGAGGATGCAATGGCAGTGTCCAACAATGGTAGAGTGAATGATAGAAATGTGAATAATACCCCGAGAAGAAATAAGGGGAAATAAAGTGCATTTTTCAATACAAGTAGGGAAGTGGCATAGAAGACAGTCCCAACAGATGAAGCGTAATCTAGAACAGGTATATATGATATAGGTGTACTTCAGTTGTTCTGTTTGTCGTTGATTCTGTTTGGTGCATCTTGGAAGATCCAAAGTCAAATATTGCCATAAATGCTCTGACATTCTTTCAGCTTGTATGGTCCACACAGTATTATCGGGGGGCAAGCTTCAACTCCCTCTGCTCTAGAGTAGCCAGATTTTGTTATTATAGCAACCTTGAATCCTTTATACATGCATTGAAAAGTATACGAATGGATTTCATCGAGGTGTTTGATGGTGTGATCGTAGCAATCGAAAAGTGAAAAACCTTGTCATCTCATGCAACAGTATCAACATGGTGCATGTGCTCACCAAGCTTTCTTCTTTTGTATTACTAAAATGACTATGTAAAAAGTTATGAATTGATTGATCTTAGCATTGCACATTTGGCAGAGTGTCAGCATAAAAAATAAAGAAAGCTAATTGACCCATGTACTCTACATCAAACAGCACATGACATGATGTTTCACCTCTTTCCGCGTTCCATCAATGCCCCACTGCGGCCTCATCCCCAGCAACTCATGGTGCAATGTGCATCTCGACTCCTCGTCTCCGTCGATCGTGCCGATCTGGACCCACGTGTTCATCGGCCCGTTTGCTGGGACCCACTCCTCACCATCCAGGTCTGTGACCATGCTCCCTGGCAGCGCCGGCCTTCCCCGTCCCAGGGGACAGTAAGCTGCATACGGGCATAGGACCATGTGGTTGTACGACTCGCAGAAGTGGATGGACTCTTCGTAGGATGTCCCGGCCCAGCCGTGTGCTGAAGAGAACCAGATGGGCTGGAAGGCGGCGATGACTGCCTTCTCCCGCTTCTGGGCATCTACGTCATCTACATAAAGCGACGGCGTGGCGTCGGTGCCGTCCACGGCAACCTTCTCGTCCTCCGTGTCCTCCAGGTCAACCACTGCCGTGTTGGTTATCTTCTGCGCGGTGTCCCCCTCAACCCTATTCATCTCGCCGTGCTCCCCCCACTGAGTGAACGGGTCCAACAATCCGAGTCCGTGCACGTCCACGCAACACAGGACGTTCTGGGTGATGCCTCCCGCGCCGTGCTCGTGCTCCTCAGAAACGCCTGTGATGCCCCACCCCGGCTTCTTTCCGTCATGCAGGTCAGTGTATCGCTTGCACGCGAATAGGGTCCCCACCTGGACGAACTGGTTTGGACCGTTGGATACGGCAGCCCACTGCTCGCCGTTTGGGCGCGTGCCGCGGTACGGCGGACCGTCTGTGCCCTCTGTACAGTATATTTCATACGGGCAAGGTACCCGTTTCTCCTTCGACAAGCAGAAGTTGACAGCGTTGATATATGTGATTCCTTCCCAGCCCGATCGTCGGTCATACCACTGTGGGTCGAACGTGTGGAGGGAGTTAATGATGGCATCCGTGGGCGGGGGATGAGGCTTATTTTTGGTGTCTGCTTCAAGGACGGATGTGTCGTTGCTTTCCGAGGGAATGAAGAGGTCCAAGGGATTGTCCTGTTCGTCTTTGTCGCCGCCCTCCTTCTCGTAGTAAGAAAGGCCCGCGACAAGCGCTAGCAGAAGGCACACCCCGATGATCGACATGCGGAATTTCGGATTCTCGACGACTGTCGACCGATAGCTGTAAAGCTTCGCCTCCCGGTTTTCCTCGTCATACACGCCGCTTCTCCTCTGCTGCCATGAATTCCACGAGTTTCGTAAGTGTTCGTTGCTCCGCTTCCTCCGGAAGTTGGCCAGCATCTGCCTTGCGGGAGACGCGGCATCTCGGAGCTCACGCTCCTGCTCCTGCTGCAGCAAAACTTTCGCCTTGGCCCTCCACGCCTCATACGGTGGTGTCGCCTCGGCCTGAACATTTCGCACACCATAAAGGTCTCCATAGAGAGAGCCGTTGGCCCGCTCCTCCTCTGCGTCCAGGGCGCGATCGAGCGCCTCGACTTCGTCGTCAACGCCCCGTCCATCGTCGTCGCTGCCGTCGTCTCCACCGCCCGCGGCCATCCCATCGTTTGTGTCGAGGTAGCTCTCGAAGCCCCCATCGCGGATGCTCTTGAGGTAATCCCGGTAGGCGGTCACCACTTGCTCCTGCTTCGACGAGGCCGAGGCATCGTCGTCTCCGCCGTCGTCTCCCCCCTCCTCCTCGTCGTCCTCCTGCCCCTCTCCTTCGTCATACCCCGTATCCTGCGCCGCGACCTTGGCCCGCCGCGTTTCCGAGTGGTAGAAGTCGTCGTCCCCGATCTCAAAGTTTCCGTCCGCCCCGTCCCGCGCGATCGCCTCCCGCTCCCACTGCAGCCCCCTCCCGCTGCCGTCCACGCCCGCGCCTTCCGTCCCCGCCGAGGCCGACTTCTGATCCCAGAAGGCGCTCGACGACCGACGTCCTCCGATGATTCCCCCGCCGCCGTCGGCGGAGGACGAGAAGGCCGACATGCCCCAGTCGTCGTCGTCGCTGAGGTAGAGGTCGTCGTCGCCGGGATCGCGACGGCCGTATCGGGACGATCGTGGCGGGGGAGGACCGAGCGCCCCCCCTCGGGATCGGCTCCCGCCGGCGCCCTCACCGGGACGCCCGGTCTGGTCCCCGCCGCCGCCGCCGCCGCCGCCGTCGTCCTGGAATCCGGCGATGAGGTTCCGGAACCGGTTCATGGTGAAAGTGAAGGTGAAGGTGAAGAGAGGGGGGCGGGGGCGGGGCGGGGGTGGGGCCGGTGGCTGGCGGGCAGTCCAACAGAATCCAACCCATTATTTTTCAGGACTACCTGCTAAGTTAGTTCTATCATCGGCTAAAGTACGATACCCTGTCGGAGGGTGGGCGGTGGGCCCTGGGGTTGGGTGCGTGGGCGGCGCGGGGCGGGGGCACTAACACTACGCCCGTATCACAACGTTGTAGTATGTTTTTTTACAGTACATGCGTAGGAATTAAATATTTATTTTTCACCGCCCAAAAAAAATCGTAGCTCAAATGTTGGCTATTTTCGTCAAGTCTTTGGATACTGTTCCAGAAGGCGCTCGCATCAGTTGTTTATGGCGATTGCTAGATGTGAATGCCGCCGACAGATTTCTNTACCATCGCTGGAAACCATCAATACCATGGGATCCGCTCCACTCGTAGCACATTTCCTCCTATTGCTTCACTAGAACATCGAGTGATCGTGGCATTTTTGGCACACGCAATGAAGACCTGCCCATGACTGTGGTCTTCAAAAATGCCACGCTGAGATGTAAAAGGCACCGTGCTTACGTACATACTCAACAGCACATTCTGGCCACGGAGGATGCTCGCGGCGTCGCCTGGGCACACCAGCTGCTTGAGCCCGTAGAACTGGGTTTTATTTGGCGGGAAGCCCTCCCGGGGCCTAATTCTATGAGCTCAAAAAATTCGAGAGAAGATAGTCCTTCAATAGATTTTTTTATCTACCCGTCACACCCTCCTTATTCCACGACCACGATAAATCTCAGCCCCGCCGCCGACACCACAGATGCTCAGCCCTACAGTGCCGCCCGGGGGGATCGTAGCTCATTGTCGAGGCCAACGTCGCCGTCCGGAACCGTGGCGATGCCGACAGTCGCTCCATCGACAGAGCACGTCGCATCCGTCGCCCTCTACGTGACCGTCGCCGCTCCCGCTCCACGGTGGAGTCCTCCTACCTCGACGCGCTCCTCGCCCTCCTCTCCGCCCTCAGAACCTGAAGGTGATCATGACTCCGACCGCATTGCACGAACCATCACCACGCGGTCTCTGCGCTGGGCGCACTCTGTGCCGCACCGCACTCCGCGAACGTCGATGCTCAAGTCTGCACCGCCCTCTTGACACAACTGTGCACCGCGTCGCATGTGCTGGACGACGGCCTCGTCGTCGTCGACGCAAGGGCAAGGGACTCGGCGCTGGTTGTCCTCGTCGTGCTTGTGTGCTGGTCGTACTCGTAAGGCCTGGGCTTGGTCGTCCTCGTCCCAGAGAGGGCAGGCATCCTAGTTGCCGGCGAGTTGCCGACTGGCCTTGTCATCGTCGCCGCGAGGGCGAGGCGGGGATGGTCGTTCTCGTCGCGAGGGAGAGGGCCTCGACTTGGGCAGGTCGTCCTTGCCGCCCTTGGGGCCACGGGACCCTGGCGCTCATCGTAGTCGTCGCCGCCGTGGGGGGGAGGATCAATGTGGGCGCGTCATCATGATCATGGTTTGCCATGCGGTCTTGAATAGATTTGATGGTTTGCCGCGTGCGACGTGGCAAAGACCATTTCGTAGGGGGCAAATCACGTAAACAAAAAAATATCTTCAAAATTGCTAATATTGATTCCTACGTTGAAAATGTCAAGTAGATTCGACTTAGGAATTAATTTGCTTGGAAGTACTTCGTGTTAGTGTCCAAGCGTTGAGTTTGGTATTTTTATACATACATACATGAAGGGATGCTCAGGAATAAGTAGGACCAAGAGCAGACTTGCTGCCGACAAAAGCACACCTTGCTACCGACTACCTATCTACTCTTACTAGAAGTATCGTACAATGGGAGTTTGGGTGAAATCACAAATCACCGTGCGACCTGACCTGAATGACATCATGACTTGGCTAGAGCGGCAAACCACGGCCTGGCCTTCTGCCACGGGCGCCGCGGCGGCGATCCTCCTTGCCCTGTTCCAGTCCCTGGCCATCTGCACTGAGGCGGTCATCGCAGGCGACGCGGTTGCGCCGCCCGAGCTGGACCTGTCGAACCAGAGCCGCGCGCCAGAGGAAGGGCCTCGCACGAGGTTGCTGCGGTCGGCGACGGAGGCAGCGCGGAGAGGAGAGGGACGGCGGCGGCGGCAGGCGGAGCTCTTGACGGATGAAGACGAGGATGCCTCGCAAAAAGAGGACTTTTGGGAGGCATTGAAATATTCTGAGTCCGGCTCGAGGCCAAACCAGAGAGGAGAGCCAGCGACCTCAGATGGCAAAGTCATCCGGGCATTGGGCGCAGAGGCAGAGGAGGTCCCTACCGACTCGCTTTTGGGCAAGGTTATGGTGGGCTACCAGGTGAGAGTTTGTTCTCAGCCTAGGACTGGCTCGAAATGAGTTCCAGTTGGTACTGAAACTCGAAACACGATGCAGGGATGGTTCTTTGCCAAGGGAGACGGTGGTATGAACCAGTGGAAGCACTGGGGAGAGCGCGACAAGATCCCCGATGCCGACAGCATCTCGATCGACGTCTGGCCGGACCTGCGAGAGTTGTTGACGATGGCACGGCCATCTTCAAGATCGCCGAGACGCAGCGCCACACGCCTCGTGAGGGCCGGTTCGTCTCCGCGGATCACGACGGGTTCAAAGAATGTCCTGGAGACTGGTGGCTAAACATTACCGGGCAAGTAGCCAGACATGTCGAGAGAGGGGAAGAGGTACCGGAGGATATGCCTGCGTACCCGCCCATGGCACATGTCGAGCGAAGGGAAGAAATTCTTGCTGCGGCCCCTGTAGGCAACCTCGCAGTGCAGGGTATTTTGTTTGATGTCAGAGCGATCAATCTGATCAGCCTCCGTCGCATCGACGTGAGCGTAGTTGGACTCGACGCCAGTTGCGAATCTGACGTTGAAGTTTCGACCAAAAAAGGAAGCTTTCGCCCTGGTGGCTTCAACCCAGAATCTTGGACATTGTTGACGAAGAAGACGATAAATGCTGATGTGGCCTCCATCGACATCCCGGCATTTTACTTCATGGCGGGTCAGCGATCAGCGATCTATCTCAAATCCGACAGGCCATTCCTTGGGTGCGCATCGGAGGGCCTGTCGCGCTACGAGTGCAAAACCATTTCTCGGACAACTGATTTCGTAAATTTACGTACAACTA
>JALLPA010002746.1:0-10317 GCA_036939895.1 Thalassiosira exigua | reverse complement strand
TGGAATGAGGTCTTTAGGAACCCTTGTCTTTGCACATGGAATTGTACAACTCATTCTTCATGGGATTAGAACATCCCACGTTGAAGAAACAAACTTATTTGATCCTGCAGATTTGTGTGAGTTCATGTGTAAGTTCGTTGACATTCGCAATGTTCGATGTCATAAACCTTCTGTCCAGATCTTTCCATTTCAGGTACTTTGAAAGAGCCACATCAATGTGAAACTTCTTTTATTTGCTGGGCTTCAATTGATGATGAGGATAGATCTGTATTTTCCAGAGACTCGTTGAGAACACAAGAAGAAAATAGCAACTCAACTTTCATATCATCACCATCACTGTTATCCAGAGAAAGTACAGAGAATGAAACATCAGATGTTGATGAAACCAATGCCAGTGAGGACTCAGAATGGAGTGAGCCTGAGAGAGCCAATGTCAATATTTATGTCGCTGAGGAAGTCAGCGAAGCTGAGGAAGTCAGCGAAGAAGAAGAAAGTAAAGATGAAGACGATGAGCCATCTGAAAACCCAAGTTCAAGCTCTATTGAATCAAGGATGAACAGAGTCGTTGGCCCATGTACATCAAACAAAGACTCGCTAGAACAAAAAAAACTATCGGAAAGGGACTTGCAAAGGGATTTGAGAGAGAACTTCTTAGCATCTGATAGTGATAGCATTGAAATTGAAAGACCGCCAGGTAATTCAAGATTGGGAGAGCTGATTGAAAATGCAGTATCATTCATTGAAAACAAATCTGGAATTACTAAGAAAGAGAAGACAAGAAGAGCATTAGAACGTTTGAGAGAAGATAAAATGAAATATGAAAGAGGAGAAGAAAGGCACATGAGTGAAAATGAGAATTACAAAAACACAGATATTAAAGCAGAACCCAATGATATTGACGCAATCGAAGAAAGGAACGACGATGACTGTAATTCGAAGAACCAAAGGAGCAATAAGAAGCCACCACACAAGAAAAAGAAAGATTGCAAGGTACATAGAAAGCCCTCTGCCAAGAGTTCTCGTGTGCATGGAAATTCTGAACAGCTCATTATTGAGGAATGTCTGGGATTTTATGTTATTCGAGATTCACCTGATGCAGAAGAAAACATTCAATCAGATGACAGTAAAGTCTGCAATAATGACGTTGGCAACGACAGTGAGGATGGCAATGACAGTAACGACAACAACAACAACAATGACGACAACAACGACGACAATGAAGACGACAACAACGACGATGATCCACTTGAAAGGTGGAGTAGAGAACATGATGCAGCACTACGCGAGCCTCCTAGATACCGAGTAGCTGCTGCAATAGGAATGATGCAAAGTGAAAGAGTAACTTCTCCAAATATATCAGAAAATGAAACGAGTAGTGAATTATTGCAGAGACAAACGCATCAAAGCATAAGTGATGCGAGCGAGAATCCATTTGAGCAAGGAGAAAGAAGACATGGTGTTCAATTATTGTATGAAAACAATGATAATAGTGACGAGAGCATTGTCATTACAGCTAGACAACATGAGGGTAGCAACGAGTTGGTAGATACTGACGCTGAAAGCGAAGGGTAAATCAAAGTGTACAAGACTTATTTTTATTACAGTGGTATAATCAACCAGTTCGAGCATAAAGGGTGATAGTGATAGGATCAGTGAATATCAATGACATCTATTCTCCTCCACGTGGTTATTTTTTTTGACATGCTACGACAAACCTCCTCGCTTATGACATGGAGACACTTATTAGTTTGTTTTGACCAGGTGTTTATCTTGATGAATATTCTAAAAAAGCAAATGATGTTGGAAATTTGATATTGGTAGAAGAATTCTTGATTAATCATCAAGGATAGGTTTTTGGGCACATTCTTCAAGCCTGGTTATAAAGAGTCATTGAGACAAATGAAAAAAATAGAATATAGAATATTATTACTTGAATTTCATGGTAAAACATTGTGACAAGCTAGATACAATTACTCTCTTCCGAAGCTTGAGCAGCTGCGTCCCAATATCAATGGGAAGTGAGCTACATTCGACATAAAAGTTTCATCTTTACACCTGGTTTCACCTCTGTGTGAAATTTTGACAACTGAAAATTTCACATAAGTAACGAAGCCGCGAATAGAAAAGGCCTCGTTTGTAGGCGCTAGCGGCGAGAGCAGTGATCAAAGCCATCATGCGCATGGTACTTATCTCATGGTATGGTAAAAAAAGCCTTCTTTCCATCCGTTCATAGTATCATTATAAATGGAATGCATCTTGTAGAGGATGAGGCGGTTCAGGTATGCATTTATTAGATGTAGGAGTAGTTCTAGGTTGCTGGGTGGGGACGGGTTCATCACGTCGATATCACATGGTGTCACGGGAGGGAGTATTTCCATGCTCTTCTCAACCAACGTGCTCCTGCTCGAAGCCGAATTAAACGATGGCGTCATCGTAGAAAGGGTCTGGTCCCGTCACTTCACCTTGAGAGTCACCCAAGCAGCTAAGGGCTGCAAGGTGTTGTCATTCCGTCATGGGCAGAATTGACAGGTGGGTATGGCCATTCGGGTATGCCCACACCTCAGAGCCGCTGAGGCATTCTGCCTTTTGGCTCCCACATCACAGCGCGTGGCATTGTCCGCAGTGGAGTGAACTGCATGACCGGAGCCAGACCTTTTGCATGAAGTTGCCATTGTTTCGTACCCAACATTGAATTTGGAAGTGTCCAAAGTATTGTTCCTGCGCACGGCATTTCACTAAATGTCGTTGCTACTTTAACTTTGGCCACACAGTGTGTATTTATGTTTCTTCACACTCAATGTTGCTCTCTTGCTGTGAACAGGCTATGAATTTCATCTAAACGCGTTGTGTCAATCTAAATACCATCTTGCTAACTTGAAGCTTCTTGGTTGTTGCATGCCCCATCCTGTGAGATGGGCTAGACGGGCCATCCTTTCTTCAAAATCAGTGTCTCAATAAATGATTGATTGCATCTTTCGCAGTGCATATTTCAGCGCCAATCCCCTTCGAAACTGGCTCCCATGCCCACTTATGTCAATATTTTCACGCCACGAATTCTCAGGTCCTACTTCCGGGGAATCTTCTCTGGCAGCACGTTGTCGGGGACGTACCTGAGGTCATTCATCCGCGCTATACCGTCCAGCCCAGTCTCGTACATCTCGTGCAACGCCACCATCCTCTTCAGGACGTCGTTCCTGCGCTTCAGCAGGAGCTGGTTTTGCAGCTTTTGGTGCTTCAGCTCCGCTTGGAGTTGCGTTTGGTGTCGTCTGCGGTTTTCGAGGTCGTCACTTTCGGCGTTGTCGGGTATGTCCCCCGAACGTTCCTCCCCGTCTTCTCCTTGCTTGTTGTCACCGCGACTGTCACGGTCGCCGTCATCCTTGTCGCCGTCGCCGCTGCCGCCCTCTCCCCTCGCCTTCTTCGAAAGTTTCCCCTTTCGGCCCTCCGCGTCCTCCCTCTCGCAGCCACGAAAGAACAGAGCGGGGACCGATCGCTCCAAAACGTCGATGCAGTCGGAGGCCTGCCTCTTCTTCCCCCCCTTTTCCAGGGAGGAGGCGTAGGATCCCAAGATGGCCACGCTCTCGTTGGCGCCCCGACCCGGCACGGGTTCGGCCTTGACCTTGCCGCCGACGATGGTGGGAGCGGAGGGCGCGGCGACCGCGGGCGCTGCCGCGGTCGTCGCCTTCGTCGCGGTCGCCTTCGAGGAAGCGACGCCGACGATGATGGGACCCGAGCGGGGCTGCTGCTGCCCGGCGGCCGCCGGGTTGGAAGCGGGGACGGAGGCGCGCGATGGCTGCCCGCTCATCGTGTCGCTCTCGGTGTTCGACCGAAGGCAGATGCTCTCGTCGATCAATTGTCACTCTCACAGCGAGGCAAGAGTCGACGCTGCCGACGACAGTCCGGTAGATGGGAGGAGGGACCGCCGCCCAACAACGACAACGGCAACGGCCGGGCGGTGCACGGAGCAGGTAACGAGGATGAGACTGAGCCGGCCAGCGGCGACGGCGGGAGGGGCAGTATGATAGGAAGGAGCCAACGACGGAGCAGCGCGGCGGCCCAGGGGAGGCGAGGTCGCGAGGGCGAGGGCGCGCGAGGGCGAGGGCGAGGGGAGCGGAGCGAGGCGAGGCGGAGGTTGAGCTGTGGATGGCCAGCGGTGACTTATTATCGCCAAGATTATATAATAGCGATTACCTCGTTTGTATTCGTTTGTTTTCATCTGAATAGTGTTACTGATGACCTTGATCTGACAAGGAATCATATCGCCGAATTATTTTTTAGTAATGCCGTTGCAAAATAATGCGCGACCAGCGAAGCCGGCTCAATCTCTGCTCACTTGCATCTCATCATCTCGGCATCGCTCGATCGATCAGTTAGTCGCCATTGGCATTGGGTGAACTTGGTTTGGTGCAATGACGGACGAGGAGTCCACGGGATAGTCGGGTGCGACGCAGGCTGGCGCGCGGCTTTTGCGAAATCTGAGCCTGGAACCTGCGAGCCTGCGCGGTTCCACTGCAACCACGCCAACGCCATGGGCCGCGGGCTCAGGCCCAAGCACAAGATGTGTTTGCGTCGACCATTCACACGTTTTTGCTTGTTAGTGCTCGGTGAAGCTCACGCTTTTCGAGTGCCGGCGTTCGCGAGGAGTGGGCGTTCCAGCTGCTGTTGCCCTGGTCCGCGGAGAGTTTACATGCCACCTGCAATAGAACCTTCACATTCAATACGTCCTCAACATCATAGGGAGAGCCCACTTCTTTTCAATGCACAGCTTGGAGAGGCCGAGGTCGAGGCCGAGACAAACGGAAGGGCCAGGAGGGAACCTTTGGATGAAATCAACTTGACTGATGAATCTCCAGAGCAAGATCCCGACGATGATGCAGACGAACCGGTCTGTAGGATCATAGCTACATCCGACGGGAAAATATCGCGCTTGCCTGCTTTATCAGCCCTATCGCCCTCGTCCAAGTCACTGATCGAGAAAATAGAGCTGCTTTACTCCGTACAATCTCAACGAGAATTGCGAGACCTAAATTACATGCTCCCTCGATCAACACCTTCACCTACAAAAGACCCATCGTTTCGCGACGAACTGTCCTCAGATCCATTGGTATATGCCGGAGAAGAATTGATTGGTGTGGCAAAGGGATCTATTGATCAGGAAGAAAAAATAGTATCAATTCTGAAACAATCTCTGGAAGATGGAGGATTCAGACTAATGGATCAAAGAGACCTAGATCTTTGTTCGGCTTTGAACGCGGGCTATCTGCTCCGGCTCTCATTGGTCCCTAATGTCAAAGACCTTGATCCACGCATAGCGAAGGAGTTCTATCCAGAAATATACGGGGAAAATGATGGTGGAAATTATGGGCGCACGGGTGATAATGTGGGCAGTGCTTTGGATTCTTCCGGCAAACCCCTGTTTGATGGCAGGGTGCTCGTTTTTCGCAGAGGATACTCGGAAGAAATAACTACTGGGCGTCTACTACTCCCCAAATTGGATTATCTCCAAGCGAGTCTCGTGCAAAGATCGTCGACGGCTCTGACAAGAAAGTTGGGAGCGTTCGAGCAACGGCTGGAAGCGATTATCTTCGGCTTCGTTTCACGAGTGAGCAATGCTGTCCTAAAAGCTTACGACGAACTGGTGCAACGATGTCGTGACTTCGCTGTTGAGCTGTTGGAGAATTTTGGTCTGATGAAAATGGAATTGGTCTCAAGCTTGGCATTGAAAAATACCACTATCGAATCTGATGAGGTATCGGATGGAATTACAGTTGCATCGAGATTCAATGCTTCAAGTCCAGATATGTCATATGTTACGAGAGGTAACAGAATATTCAAATTGGGGAGATACCGAACGTCCACCTCATCCCTGATCCCCGATTCGCTTGATCTCAACGATGCCCTGTCCCCTTTCCTGCTTTGCGAGATGGGTGGTGCGAACGCATCTTACACAGTAGAAAAGGACATCTACGATGGGTTAGAGGCTGGAATGTTATCATGCCAATACGATGACACTGTCTTATCCATCCAAAACTCAACGCTGGGTGGCCAGGCGGCGTTTGGGTCTTCTTACAAACCTGCTGCCATTCATCTGCTCGAGAGGATCAGCATCCAGAACACGGTAGACCTTTTCTCTAAGAAAGGAAGGCGGGAACTCATCAGAAACTATGTCAAATACAGCACCCTCGTGGAACCGGCCTACGAGGAAGTGATTGTGATATGGAGGCCCTTGCGGAAGAAGAAGCGGAGAACGATAGAGACAATCTACCCGCCGAAGTGGCTGTACGAGGTCGCACAAGTTTTTGACATGGAGGACAGGCTGCCCAAGCCCAAAAACAATACAAAGGCGAATGCCATCGACGATGGGCCCATGCCGCTGGAAATCAAAGCATTCACCGACGTGCCCATGGCTAATGTCCAAGCAGTTCTTCCAAAGACCAAGCTTGTGTTCCGCCCCGCGGACGCCATCGTCTTCGATCTCGTCAGCGTGATCAGTTTCCTCGCCGTGGCTGGCTCGCTGAAGTTCGACAGCCCTCGGTTGGACCTGATCGCATTGATCTCATTGACGTTCTTTGCCGTGAGGACATTCTTCAGGTAACTGGCCGTGCATTCGACTTCAAATGATGACTCCTTGTCCAGATTGCTTACAATCTGTTTGTCAAATCATTCCCACCTACAGGTACAGCAACAAGTATGCCAGGTACGACCTGTTGGTGAACAAGTTTCTTACGTCAAAGCTCTCCCATCGCGGCCCTGGAGCTCTTAAGTACATTGTGTCAGAAGCCAATGCCAACAAGGCTATGAGGTAAGTGTGCTGTCACCTGCCCTTGGCTGTCATGATGCATTCACTAATGGAATCCTACGTTCTTCTTGGATACAATCGAATGGCAGAGCAATGCTGACGCGGGACTGGTTGCTCAGTGGGGCAGTTTCGAGGCGGGCAGATGGTCAGCTAGATGACCCCAGTGTGAAGCAAGGAAAGTCATATGTGAACGACAGATCCTCCAGCGTTGCTTCTCAAATAGATGTCGACTTGGCGTCGGCGCTGGATGAACTAAAGCGTTTGGACTTGATAGACGAACAGTTTGAAGTAAAAGGCGAATCAGGTGCACAAGAGGGCCTCAAGCAACTTTGGAATGATGCGTTTGATGGGGGAAACAAAAAATGATTGCCTTAAGCATGTTGCGGCGGTTGCTCGCCGTTTACATTTTATGATATCGTCCGTGGCAAAGCCATCTCGGCAATGAAAAGCATGGTTGTGGCGCCACCCAACGACAAAGTCCGAAGCACCAGCTTCTCAAAGATCCGGCACCTCGGAGTGCCATCCCTGTTTGAATAAAATGTAGGCATACGATTCAATTTTCTTTCTGTACGAGTGGGCGAACACCGAGGGTGAGGCGCCATTGTCCACTCGTCAATTCAGACCTGACATCGACCCGACTCACCTCTCATGCCCCTTCCTCGGCCCGTGCTCGACCTCCTTCCGCCCCGGCAGCTTTATGTTCAGAACCCCGCTCCAAGGATCGCCTTCGAAGAACACCGCCCGATCCTCCGGCTTGGCCGACGACAGGATCACCAACGCGCCGTGCCGCCCGTCAAGAAGACGAAAAACCTCTGCCATGGCCAACCGGGCGTCGGCGACCGACCCGGCGCTGCACAGGATCGAGTCGAGGGTCTTCTTCATCACGATCAGGTCGAACGACCCCTCGGGGTAGCGCAGTCCCTCGACGATGTCGCCGTACTCGAATGTCATCTGGGGACGGGCCGCGCCTGCATCCCGTCCTGCGCCGCGGTCGTCACGCGCCTCGCGCCCGCTCGCGCCGACGAGGTGGTCCCGGACGCTCGTGAGGAAGGCCTCGTTGTACTTGGCGCGCACTGAAAAAAAAACGACGTTCGTGGCTCGGCCGCATGAGGGACTTCTCTCGGTACGCTCGAAGCCCAGAGGGCTAACGAATCAGGGCTGCAAAGGATACGACTGCCGCGACTCACTCTTCTCGACAACCACCTCCGAGAAGTCCACGTTCACCACGTCGCCGAACCCCGCGAGCAACAGCATTTCGCCCAACCGACTGTTGCCGCACCCGACGTGCAGGACGCGGCACTCCTCCCTCGGGGGGAACCGCACCTTCGCGGCGGGGGCCCTCCCTCGCGCACTCCCTTCCGCCTTCCCTCCCGCGGTTCCCGTCGGCTCCTCCTCCTCGTCCTCGAGGGAGGGGCACAGAGGGGGCTGGTCCGAGGGGAACATCGACGGGTGGCCCTCCGGCCTCGTGACGTCGCGCAGGGGACGGGCGACGATCTCCCCTCCCGGGGGCGGGGCCGAGGTGACTTCGAGCGTGGACGGAGCGAGGAGGCTCTCGAAGACGCTGCGTTCGTGCGAAACGAGTCGCGAGCAGCGGAACGATCGCGTCAGAGGCGCTTTGGAAGGCATCTCCGCCCACTGCAGCAAGTATCCAGTGCAGGCGCATCCCCAAGATGGGCACCCGCTACCACTCACCTGAAGTCGTCGACGATCCAGTCGCACGGCTCCGTCTCCAGGGCGTACCTGCGTCGGCGACGGCGAGAGGGCCGAACAGGGTTGAGGCGAGAGAGAAGGGCGAGGTCCATAAGTATCAGCGTCCCGTCCAAGGCACGAAACTGACCTGGCGTTCCAATACGACTTCTTCCCGTACGACGCCATCGTCTCGATGGAGGAGCACTTGAACAAAGACGATCGACCTCGCTGTCGACTCTATTGGCTTGTGCACAAAATTTTGTGGCCTTTGTTTTGGAAGGGAAAAGCTTTCGCTTGCGACTTGGAGATTGGATCCTTCGACCTCGAACATACGTCGCGCCTATCGTGCTGCTGACTGCTCGCTGTGGTCGGTCGTGGTGGGCGGGCGTGGGCTCGTCGCTGAAAAGTCCACGGCGTGCGCGCGAGTGAAAGGGGCGAACAATGACATCTAGTACGTATCCACGTAGGAATAGGTAGGAAGAGACGAATCGTGGGACGGCCAGCGCGCCACCGCCGAGGGACCCGCGCGCGGAGACCCACGCGCTTTTTCATTTTCCTTTCGAAAACGAACCACACGGTCGGTCGAACACGAACCCCTACCTCGCCAGCGACGATGGCGCCCTCGGTCGCCGCCGCTCCCTCCGGCGCCGGCGGAGGAGGAGGTGGCGGCGGCGGCGGCGGAGGGGCCGCGAGCCTCCTCGACAAGTACGCCTCGATCAACGCGTCCATCGAAGACGCCCGCCGTCGGGTCGGGACGGAGAAAGCCGCCCTCTCCCGCGCGTCCGACGCCATCGACGGCCTCCGCGACGAGCGGGCGGGGTGGGACGCCGAGCGGAAGCGCGCCGAGGAGGAGGCGAAGGCGCTCGAGGGGGAGGTCAAGACGGCGAAGGCGGCGCGGAGGGCGAAGGGAGAGGAGCGGGACGAGGCGCGGACGGAGCGCCGAGAGGCCGCGCGGGAGCGGGACGACGCCCGGCGGAGGGTCGACGAGGAGCGGGGCGCGTTCTTGGAGCGATGTCGGGAGTTTCGCGCGGGCGTCAAGCGGATGCGGGTGGCGGCGTCGATCCTCGTGCTGGACGGGGGCGGCGGAGGAGAGGGAGCGGGGGAGGCGACGGCGGACGGCGAGGACCTGTGGCGTCGCCTCCAGGAGGAGGAGTTCTCCGACGACGACGATTGCGACGACGTCGTCGGCGGAGGGGGCGGCGCCGATTCCAACGACGGAGCCGCGAAGAAGCCCGCGAAGAAAAAGAGCAAGCCCCGCCGCCCCGACCCGGAGCTCTCCCTCGCCTCGGACGAGGAGCGCGAGTCTCGCCGCGCGCTGGTCGAGGCCGAGCGGGCCCTCGCCGCGGCCCGTTCGGCGGGGGCCGACGCCGCCGAGCGCGGGGGGGCGCGGGCCCGGAAGCTCGCGCGGCAGAGGGAGACGCTCGCGCGGCATCGGGCGGAGGCGGAGGAGCTGGAACGAGAGGTGAAGGCGGTCGAGGAGAACGTCGTTGACGAGAACCAGCTGGCGAAGACGTTCGAGAAGGGTGAGTTCGTGGTTAGCTTGGGACCTCGAGGTCTCTCGTGGCGATGGCTTGGCGGAACTGAGATCTGAACGTCGCGCTCGTGGCTCGGGGCATGTTCTGAAATCTGGATGCCTCGCCTCCTAAGTACCCTTTTGATTTTCGTTTTCGGAGTGTAGAGTGCAAGAGGAGGGAGCAGATGTGCAACGCCAACGCCAGCTCTAGGGCGCCCAACGCATCGTCGTACAACGGAGGTGCTCACAGCCGACACTTCCACCCGCCAGAGGAGGCCGAGAGCGGCGGCGGCGACGGCTACCGCAACCGCACCCCTCG
>JALLPA010002745.1:0-10267 GCA_036939895.1 Thalassiosira exigua | reverse complement strand
TTCCTTCATCGCATCGATCTACGAGCCAATCGTTTGATATACACCAGTTCAAGACTCCTTTCATATAGGGGGATTTGGAATTACTAGGGTCCAATAGTGCAATCATTTTTATGATTATACATGTTTTATTTTCCAAGCTTTGGGCCTCGGGAAAGCTCGCACAAAGCTTGGAAAAAGATTAAAAATACTCAAATGATTTGGAATTAGATGAAACTTCACAAACACATCAGTTTTGAATCAACCTGAGGTTGACTCATTAGGTACCTGCTTAATCAGCACTTTATTGGCATTGCAATGAGATTTCCTGGCCCTTGCAATGCCAACTTTGGTTAACAATATCACCGAATAGATCAATCAAAAGGCACGTCTGCATCTGATCACTAGGAACCACCTACATAGCTTGCCATTTTTTGGATAAATAATGTGCTTCTGGCCTACTATCCTAGGCTGAAATTTAAAGACTACCTACTCCCAACAAAGAATATGACATTGCAATATTGATCTTTCCTTCCAACTGTCTCAATCATACTTGAAATGTAGCTCCAGGGTTCAAATCTCCTGCTGACACACCAATGGAGCCAAAGCATTCCTGGTTTCTTTACTTTACCTCTCCAAGAGACACAATCATAGATACCTCACGCATTGCTATGCATACCTTACCCCACAATCAAGCATTCTTACCCTATTGATGTCATTGGCAGGGTCCTAGAAGTGCTCCAAGACAATCAAAGTTTGCTCTCTGTTAGCACATCCCTCTCTACAAGAGCTTAGAATGTAGAGAATCCGCCAGGTTGATAAGTCTCCTTCTCTGCAATGCAACAATAACTTCCAATGTACCAAAAAGTATATGGACCAATCAATCATATGAAAGGCCCTCTTCTGACGTTGCTTCAATTCAGATGGTTATATAAAAGAACATTAAGGCCTGATAATGTCGTTTGTGGATGAAACAGTGTATGCGTGCATGTGAGTGCATCTATGGACAGTTTGTCAGAGCAGATTTTGATAATAGATTTATCAAAGAGGGCCCTGGCTAGTACACCAGGGGAGAGAATATTGCAGTGCATTGCGGAACCTACAGAATGCAGACCTGCCCCCCTTGTGTTAAGATGGGGCCACAGAGGAACATTACAATGTCAGATGAAGGTGAGATACGATGCTAGCGCCAGGCCATGGTGGATGCCACAGTCCTGGCATTGCACAAGCAGTTTATGGTCAAATAGGGACACACTGATTGGAGGTGTTGACAGGTATCTCTGGCGATTACTGGTACTGAATGATGAGGATTCCCGTGCCATGAGGACCCAGATGAGGAAGATATGAAAATCTGCTGGTCCCAAAGTGGACGATTCCTTAGCATGACAATAATGTCTCCCCTTGTACGGGTGAACAGATAGTCCAAAACTAGGAATGCCCCCAAAGGGAAGAGGAAGGAATTGGCCATCGTGACCTCGTCAAAGAAGCCTTCAATTCACTTGAAGGAGATTGATTTCATCGAAAAGTGAGGCCTTTTAATTTATTTGAAAACCTGAAATCTGAGTTTTAAAATTGAACTGCAGATATTTTGAAAAGTAAATAAATAGTCTGTTTGTGAGACTGAAATATGACTTGCATATTCTCACACTCCCTTGCAAATCGAAGATGATAGTATTCAAGAATATCTTGGAATAAATTTTGTATCCAAAAGATGCTTGATTGGAATAAAGTACTCAATCCTACGTGCTGTTGCAGTTTGGAAATGGAGATCTTCGAAAAATTGCGCTATTGCTGACGGTTGTTGGCGGCACGAGAGCCAAGACTGAGGGAGAGCAGGAACCAAAGCCAAAGTATGAGCAAGTACTGTTGTCGCTTGGCTCGACCGACCGCAGGCGTGCTCACAATAATGCCACCGGCAAGCAATTGCGCCGCCGCTTGCGCCACCATCGAAGAAGTACCCGGAGCCAACATAGGAGCTTGTGGTGGCCATGTGGCCGTGGGTGATGCCGAAGGCGCCGGTGCCTGCTCTGCTGACAATAGTGTGCCCGGAGCCAACGCCAGAGCTAGCGCCGAAAGTAAGGCTGTAGTTGATGCCTTGTCCAATGCCTGAGCTGTGGCAATGGCCGACGCCAGAGGCGATGCCTCGACCAATGTCTGACGCATTGTCGCTTCTGTGATCAGAGTCGGCACCGAAGACAAGACCGGGGAAGGTGAGACAGGAGCTGATGGTTCTGCCAATGGCAGAGACAACCGTGGAGCTGAGCTTAATGCCGAGCACAGAGGCAGGACTGGGGTATCAAGAGCTGGAGCCAACGCAGAGGCTAGCGCTGGTACTTGCGCCACATATGAGGCTGGAGCCGGAGGCAAAGCCGTTGATGAGGTCACCGCCAGCTCCAGTGCTTGCGCCAGGAGTGTACCTGGAGCCGATGCTGATGGCGATATCAATGGGGAAGCCGGCGCCGAAGCTGATGACTTTGGCAATGTCCGAGCTGACCACAGAGCCGAACCCTAAGCCCATTGAAATGCCGACGGATCCTACGCGGCTGATGGCTCAGCCGATGGCACAACCAAGTGAAAGTGCTGAGCTGGGTGCAAAGCAGATGTTTTCACATCACATCCTCTCTCGGAAAGCGAAGGGCGTTTCCATTTTGGAAACCCAGGAGCTTTGGTAAATTGAATGCGCGACCAATCTCCCTTGGAAAGTGAAGGGTTTTTCTGTTTTAGAAACAGAAGAGTTTTAAATCACCGAATTGACGACAAATCTCCCTCGGAAAGCGAAGGTCATTTCTGTTTTGGAGAGCCAAGAGCTTTGAAAGTGAGCAAAACAGCAATTAACTGGCGCATGGGAGGCCGATCTCCCTCGGATGACAAAGTGGTGCCTTGCTGTCGCTGATATTTCATCTGGTTATTGTGAGAGCAATAATACTCGTGTCTCGGCCAGCAGAAGGCGATGTCTCCATCGGATGCCAACCAATGCTGGGCAGCCTGGAAAATGCCGTTTGAGAGCAATGGCGTCAGTACTCCCTCGGAAAACTGACTTCTGGTGATAGTCCCTCCCTTGGTTTCCTTGCTTTTTGGAGGTCAGTGCGACAGCAGCTGTGGAAACGATGCGACTACCAACTTGGGGTTTCTTTTGACTTTCTGAAGACTTCGCAGAGACTGACTTGGGCTCCAACAGATTGGCTGGAGCCAGTGGCTCTGAACTCATGGTGGAGACTCGCTTGGGATTCGTCTGCTTGACAGAGTCCAGCTTGGGCTCTGACTGGGGCTCCAACTTGATAGAGGCTCGCTGTTGAGAATCCGAGCTTGTGGTAGAGCCCTTCCAGGGCTCTGACTCGGCACAGAAATGCTTGGGCTCTGACGTTCAGGTAGAGACCGGTGATACTTGAGGATGGTTTGTGTGTTCAATAGCTGGAATGTATCAGCCAGAAGGAAAGCATAAACTGCGCCTTGAATGATTTTGGCCCAGAGCATTGCAGCCTTGTCATCACGTGAAAGGTCCCTCACATACAGGACTTGTTTGGCTGGCAGCGAGTGAAACTTGAGAACAAACAGGCCCATTACGTCCAGACTTCTGACTGGAAGCAAGGGAAACTTGAGTTTACGGCGGTCTTTGCGATCCAGAGTCATGGCTGGCATCCTGTAGAACGCACTTTTATCGGATCTGAGGATGGAGCTTTCTGTAACACCGGATGGCCTGAACGAATAATCCAAAACCAGGAATGCTCCCAAAGGGGAGAGGAAGGAATTGGCCACAGTGACCTCGTCAAAGAAGCCTTCAATTAACTTGAAAGAGATTGATATCATCAAAAAGTGAGGCTTTATTTGATGTGATTACCTGAAACCTGAGTTTAAAAATTCGAACTGCAGATATTTTAAAAATAAATAAATGTTTGTGAGACTGAAATGTGACTTGCATATTCTCACAAGGAGGTGCAAAGAGTTAAACAAGGCAGTGGCTCAGCAGGCAGCGGTCTTGGTTGAGTAGGAGACTTAGGTGCTGATTCTGGCATTGCTTGATGTAGTGGAGAGATTCATCTGTGCACTGCATATCGGATGGCAAACGAGGATGCCACCAGGGATGGATTTACACAAAGACCAAGGATGTTCAGGGTTAGATTGGCCTCCATAGTGTGGATGAGTTGGTGATGACAGACCAGCATTGTAATATGGATGGCAGACTGCCCAATCTTCTATGCTGCCTCCTACGCAAGGAAGAAAGAAGAATGCAGAGATCAACCCACCGCCAGTAGTGACGAGAACAGGAAAAGAACATTGACAAAGGGAGGAGGATGCAAACCGAGCCTTTTGGCTCAGAGTATCGCAAACGGTCCCCCTCAATGGTGACTTCTGATTCAATACACACACAGCAGCAACCCCCAAATGTTATTTCTAATGGCTATGACAAAATATGATAAGATTTGCACTTTGAATTTTAGCCCAGCTCCTTGGGTGATTGGGGATAGAACCTGGTAATGGCATGTGATGGATTGAATATATGATGAGATCCTTAGCTGCTATGCACCTCTCTAGTAATCACTAAACGGTAATCGCCGATATCGCCATTTGGCAAAGTTGTTTCCAGCTGGGTCCATTTTTCTTCGAAAAATGCCGTATTTGATGTAAAAAACAGGATAAAACGTATTTTGGCACAGCCGTTACATATTGAAATGCTGCAAAATTTTGAGTAAAAAGCACGTATTTAGGAATAACTTTTGCAGATAGATGCCTCAGATAGACCCCTTGGGAACGTTAATTCAGATGGATGTCCTCCTAGGCGTGATCTGAATTGGTCCATCTGGGGCATTGATATCTACCGAGGAAAAAGGCCGATGTACCATCACCGATTCATCGAAATAGTGATAGACGGTGAACATAAGTCTCACAGAAGAAGTCACTGAGTAAATTTAAAACTGGAGATAAACTTAAAAAAAACGCAAGAGCTCTATATTACTAGAGAGAGGTACATAGCTGCAGCAGAGACCAATCTACCCCAGAAGTGGGTTTCCACATTTGACTTACATATCATGTTTTAAAATGTCATGTTCCAACTACCAATATTTTTTTCAAAATGATAGCTGTGTCTTTGTTCCTTAAAGGACAAATCTGCCTCATTAGACCCATGATTACAAAAGAAAGGTATTATGGAGAATAGTAGTTTGAAAGAAACGGATGTCAGTTGTATGGGGACGAACGTTACAACTTCATTCTTAGATCCAGAAGATTACGCTATTCACGAAGTTTCCACAGGAGTGATTCCTCATCTTTTGTAAAGTGATAAAAGAGGACTGCATATGCCTAGTTCATTTCAATATTTCCCGAATGAGTATACACATCCACCAAACTGCATCCAAATGTGTATCATTATAGTTGCCTGAAGTTGAATTGGTTACTAAACAAAGCCAGGCGGATCCTAGCAGATTTAATATTGTATTACAAGAAGAAATGTTATTTTATGAGCCAATTGAAGAGACTATTCACTACGTCTGTCACCTCCTCTGTATGATGATGATCACATATTAAATCGGATTATAAGCTATCTAAAACGGACTCTCTAATGCAGGCATCCCGTGAGTCTGCATGGTCTTTTCAATTGGCTAAGGGTACTGGCCAAACACCAAGGAAAAACGGAGAGTTTCTCAGGCGACTGTAGCCCCCATTGATGCCCGGTGCCTGGTAGCCAGCTAAGAATGTAGCTGTCACATATACAGCAGGGGCCCATCAGTTCTTCGTGGGAGTCACTGCTAAAGGTTTGTCCTGCTCCCGTTTGCGTCGATGAGGGGGAGGAAGGTTCAGTTCAAAGTGACCCACTCAGTCAGCTTCCGAGAGTGAGAGGGGAGTTCACTTCCTGTTGAGGTTTCCGTGGTGTACACATGGCCACCTTCCTCTTTTGCTCGCACGCCTTCAGGCGTGGGGCAGTGGGCAGCGTCACCACACTGGTCTCATCGGGGAGTAGGTGTCGTCTGCACCCGCTTTGCTGGCCGTTGTTGCCCTGCAGTGAGGGCCGTGGGTTGTGTTGGGGGGGCCTGGTTTCCCGAAGCCAAGTTGTCAAGAGGGTGCTCTCAGGAGGGACGGGATGGAGTCCAGTATGATATTTGCCATCATGTCTCGAACATTGACATGGTCAACGTCAACGACTGCCTGCGTGTAAGTCTTATCGCTCACGGAGACACCTTTGACAACGAGGGCACTCGAGAGGACCATAAAGACGCCGCAGTCAAAAACATTCGCTTGACGGGGACAATGAGTGCTTATGTCCTGGCGTTTCCAGAGGCGACACCAGTCGCCGTAGCAGATGGGCTCTGAGCTCATGAGGCTGTGTGCGTTGTAGATGTACTTCTACAGCGCTCGCATGTAGACCTTATTCTCGTGGTTGCGTCCTGAGGAGTCATAGAGCTCGATTCGCCTGGGTAGTGAAATCCTCTGCAGTTATTTTTGATGCAATCTTACAATAAATTTGTGGCTTGTGCTATGACTGTATTTATTTGTACCCAGTCTACAGGCAGGAGTCCATGCTGGTGAAACACCAAGCACCAGTCCAGCAAGTCTTGTGATCTTCGTCTGTCGCGGGGAGAGGTTACACCCAAAGCATTATCTGTTGTACAGCGAATCATAAAATAGGCAAACATCATGGTACTATTTCCCCTAACAAAATATTTGAGTTGAAATTTCAGACGATGAAATACCGATGCGACAGAGCATTCCATACCTCATCTGAGAAGCTAAAATTGCACCATGATGTCATTCCCGACATCAAAATTTATTGAAATTCACGTGGGAGCAAGTAAGAAAGCAAAATCTCTTTGCAAGGGGCTTCATCATGCTTTGAAAATGTCTCACATTTAGTAATGGTTCCTCAACATGGGATGTCTCGCTTAAATAATTCCCGCGGCAGGGGGGAGGATGAACTTCGCGGATGGTGACACCGTCATTTATGCACATTTGTGTTTGAGCAGTCTGTGTGGTCACGTGTGACCCTGTGAACATAATTCCCTTTTGTGACGGACTCTCTATTCCTGAGAAATAATCGGACCGTTGGTACGCAGACAGAAGCCGAATTCACACCATTGCCATGTCTTCAAATCAATCCTACAACGGAATTAATATGAATTCGCTTCATCTGAAGCTTGACCTTTCTCCGCAACGGACATCGACTCGACAGCTCTTTCTTTCATACTATTTCCAACGAAGTGATACCTTCTCACATTTGATTTGCAAAAGATGCCGATGGTCCAAATTTGAATCCACTTTCAAATCGATTCGAATTGACGGTTGCTTCCAAGCCGTCGTTGCATCATAATAAGGAGCACAACACGTGCCATGTTGGTGTCACGTCGTGGTGCGTGCGGTGCGACGAAGCCAACCGCCCGCCGGCCGTTTGCTGCCATGGTCACGCGCGCTGCCTGCGCCATCGCGGCCCATCAATCGATCATTATTTTCGGCTTTGCTTTGGCCCATTCATTCGCTTCATTCCTTCGATCTCACCCCTCTCGCTCCACTCCATCGAAGTCATGATGAAGTCCCTCAGCCTCCTCGCCGCCCTCGCGGCCTTCGTCGCCGTCGTCGACGCCGGGACCGAAAAGACCTTGGCGCCCACCCCGTTCGTCGGTCGGGACACGCAGGCGCCCATCACGCCGTTCCCCACGGAGCCTCCCAAGACCCCTCCTCCCACGCCCAGGCCGACGCCCAGGCCGGTGAGTTCGAGCGAGGGCAGCGCGGAGGACGGAAGCCCGGGGCCCGATGGAACGTCGCGTGCGGAAATGAGAACTTCGGGAAATAGATCCGCCCGGTGGCCCGTTTCCCGAGGCGGCAATCATTTCTCTCGACACGGCCTGGGCGCGCGACTACTTCCTCGCAAATGACGCTCTCACAGACAACTTCCTCGCGCACAACATCCTCACCGATCGTCCATTCTCTGTTTCCGTTTCTTTTTCTACAGCAGACCATCCTTCCCCCCGACGTACCCACTCCCTACACTCCCACGCCTCCCTGCCGTCCCGGCAAGAGCGGCAAGCACGGCAAGTCCGGCCCTGGCTATTCCATGCACTTCGTGGACTGCTACAGCTCCAAGTCCTCCAAGGGCAAGGGCAAGGGTGGCAGCTACAGCGGAAAGAAGGGCAGCGGTCATGGCTCCGGCAGTAGCAAGGGTGGCAAGGGCAGCGGGTATGGCTCCGGCAGCAGCAAGGGTGGCAAAGGATCCGGATACGGCAGCGGCGACAGCGGATACCACGGCGGATACGGAAGCGGCAGTGGATCCAAGAAGGGAGGCTCGAGCTCCAGCAAGGGCGGAAAGGGATCAAGCAGCTCCAAGGGCGGAAAGGGATCGAGCAGCTCCAAGGGCGGCAAGGGAGGAGGAAAGTACGGCCACCCGACGAATTACCAAGCGTATGATGGAGCGTACCGCAAGCTGGCGGAGGAGCGGGACGAGGTGCGATCGAACCTCCGGAGCAGAACACAACAGTAACTTGCGGGATGCGAGATTGCGAGGCTTCGTTGGCTCGCACAACACACCCGCCATCGCCATCGGACACAACCGTCTCACCTACCTTCGGCACAAGGACACACCCCTCTCACCAACAGACACATCTTTGTTTCAACCGTAACAGTCAACGTCTCGTCATCGAAAAGAGTAAAACACGTCAACGAAACAATACAGCACTGCACTGGAGAGGAAACAGCGAGTCTCCGTTGCTTCTTTCAGTGCATGGTCCCTCTCGAGGTTTCATAATTGTTCATAACGCTGTAATAAATGAATACCTGTTGACGTTTACCCACCAGTGTCCGGTAACAGGGTCTTTAGAGGAGGTACTAAGCTTGCCTCGATGATTGTCCTATGTAGCATCATTGGAGAATTGATTGCTCAAGAATCACATGACGGCTGTAAAGGAAAACAGAATATTACATTGCATTGTCAAATGATACTTCCATAGTTGTTTCAAATTTCATCCTTTGGCTGGTTCCTCTCGTACCATGTCATGTCTACATTTCGTGTTTTGTTTTCCAATGGTGGGGCTTAAACTGACTCTTTGAGTTGCTTCACAACCCCTATAAAGTGTCAGGTTGCACTGCACTCATGGCAACTTACATAATTCCTATGCACATACTCATGACCTTGGTTTATATTACATATATACCAATCATCAAGACGTTCATGCTTTTGGAAGTGCCCTCTTAAGAGATCTGCCGACACGAGATCAAGGCTTTATATATTTGATTTGGAACTCTCATGCCTGACAATGAGTGATGTTTGAAGGATACCTGCTCTGTCCTTTGGCTCACAGTGTGGTAGAAGTGGGGCTCTCAGACTAAAACATGTTCGTTTGTTCATTGGCCATGCATCTGCAATCTGACTCAGTATACATCAACTTTGGAGCATGGATTTGAATACTTCATCCTGCCTTTCATGGGAGATAAGTCAGTATCATTGACGTTGGAACCCACACGACTCAGGTATCATAATTCGTGATTGGGATGGTATGCCTCTTAAAGGTATGAAAGAAGGTCAGTTACATTGGAGCTTCATTAGGTAGCCATGCGTAGGCTCGATGGCTAACATCATTTTTAATACCAGTTCATTGGCTTAGAGCTAGAGGCTGTGCCAAATGCAAGAAACATTTTAGTCTTAATAAATTTCATTGTTTGAGTTACAAGTAGTGATAGCAATCACATATCAAGATTTGTCCGACTCGTTTTCTCTTTTTGTGCTCAGACTCCAAAGAACCACTCGTGGTCATGGTAGCCAATCGTAACTGAGTGTTGATTGTTTGACAATCTGCTGGTCTGTTGGTACTGGGGTAAGTTTTTTCTACGAAGCCCGGGCTTCCATGTGCTCAACAAAAATTCTTTCATCACAATATTGTGTGTAGTTTACTTGCAACATAACTTCCGTGCATTTGACGAAATTATCCGCATTGCAATCAACTGTACATGTAATTGACAAAAGGTCCCACATAAGAATCACTCCCCTCAAGTCAGATTGCTATCGTACTGTATGTCGCAGGACAATGTGAGTTGCTCTAATGGACCGGGACTTGGATTAATATCCTTAGCTATAGACATCGACCTTGCCCTCCCTGAAGGCAAAATTGTTAGCATCTAGATCTAGGAATATTTCACATCCAAAACTGGGTTGCTTAGTCTATGGGGCATGGTACATCGGAGACGGGGATCATCGTTCACAAAGTTTTAGGCCCTTACAGATGCGTAAGACTGATTATTTCTGCACGGCAGAAACAGCTTCTTCTTCTTCTTCTTCTTCTTCTTCTTCTTCTTCTTTATTTGTTGTTTATTC
>JALLPA010002711.1:0-12368 GCA_036939895.1 Thalassiosira exigua | reverse complement strand
CCAGTTTTTTCAGTTTTTTTATTAATAAAAACCTTGTTTCCCTCAGCTTCATTGATCACATTTTACCCGTCTGAAATTGTCAGATTTTATGCCATTAGTCGTCGTCCTCGAGTACATACGCACTGCCACTCAAGATACTAGACCAAAAGATAGTGGTCTTGTAGTATTATTATGTTTAGATTCTATCGAAGTCTAAAGGACTTCGATGTGACATCAGGGTTCTCTTTTGAGTACCTCTTAGAGGCTCTCTAGTCGTATCTATTGGAAGATCCTTAAATAGATGAGCAATCGTGCTCTTATGCTAGTCTTAAATATTAGAGTCTCATAATTTCATTTCAACAACTTTCATCATTTGATTATACTAACTTCATCTATACAATATCTAAAATCTATTCCGTATCAACGTGGGTATAGCATTGTAATTACATTCACTAAGCCCTTCTGATACCACAAGGCTCAACAATACGACTAGAAAACAAGCCCATCAAACTTGCCACTCGAATAAGTACCACTCGCTCAGTGAACCTCTCATCAAGCTCGAGCGCGCCTGAACCGAGGACGCGCCAGAGCAAGAACTGACCGATAATATCAAGGTCGAGGACGATGAATCCGAGGAGACATCGACCCGTAAGATAGTTAACAAGGTTGCCATCGATGACTGTTCCGGCAATCTCCCTCGTTAACTTGAATCAAGACTCCTAGGTAAGTACGAGCAAACAAATTGAGACTGACGAAGCCGGCTCGTTACACTGTGAACGCGAGTGATCCGCGCACGCGTTCAGCCTACAATCCAGTCACGAGATGGCAGGACGAATACAAGCACATCGTCTTTCCCATCGCAGAGACGACGAGCGTGACGAACGAATGTTGGTACATGCAATCAAACACAAAGCGCCTGAACAGCTGAGAGCCATGTCAAATGCCATGGCGGTGCCTGGCGCCTGGCAACATAAACTTCTTGGCACGTCCAAGAAACAAACATGGACACAGGAGAAGCAAAGGCCGCTGTTATACAAAAAGCAGATCGCTCGGCCGAGAGCCGAAACGTGTACCGATTCTGCGCTCACGCCGTCGAAATCGGCCACAAAAATAATAGTCATTTTCATAGATTGCAGCTCTCGTTGAAGAGGTGATTCATCAATACTCGTCTACGACAACCGAGCGCCGTCGATACGAAATAACAGAAAATTCTTAGGCCGACGATGTCGCCCAGATAAAATAAACATGCAATGATATTGCATAGTCTAGAAGGCGAGGATGTTACTCCTCCTGCTTTCTCAACCCAATACAAAAGTACAACGTATTTACATAAACAACATAGCATTGAGCCGCTGAGCTAATACAAAACGCATAGCTGCTATGCTACATCATACGAGACCCGAGAGGTCCAGATGATATATTTTTACATGCTCTGTTAGTGAGTATGCATACCGCTCGTCGAGATACGAATAGTGTACGGCGTGTCGCACATCATCGAAACGAAGGTTTTTTCACCAGAGGTTGGTTTTTCCTTCGTCACATGGAACAGCCTTAGTTGCAACTCTGTAAGTTTCAAGCCACGAGATGGCAACTACAAAAACTATGTACCTCCTCAGGATAAAAATGGAGGAGAATGCAGCAACGATCCTAAAGGTAGAGACGATCGATACAAATATCGTAGCCGTTGAGCTAGATATCATACAAAGTACCGCCCGAGTGGCCATAAAAATATAATACATTTGCCGTGGCAAATTTATTGATACGAACCATATCTGTCCATGATTGACACATCATGGTACAAAATACGATGGCCGTCGTCACCGTCCTCGTGAGAGCCGTCAACGCTACTCATATTCTAACGATAATAGTACAAGTTCAGCATCTACTATTAGTCATAATTTTGTCGAGGTAGATACTGACACCAACAATAACAATAGCCGTATTGTTTCATCTCTCTTTGACCAAGATAGGGGTGGCACTGGTATGCGCGCACACGCGCGAGCACGTTCCTGCCAATTTTGCTTTTTTCGTCTGACCGTCAGCGCAAAAAAAAACTATTCTCCCCGCCTCACGGGACCACACTCGTGACCCGCGTTTTCCGCCGCTTTGCGTTGGATCGCTCATCGACCCTTTCACCGATCCGCCCTAGCTCGCCCCCATGGATACATTCTACCGACGCTGTGCCTACTCCTTTGAAGATTCCGGCAATGTAGTGGCAAGGGGGCATGCATTTGGCGTGCGCCTACACCGCCAGATTTCGGGTTGGGGGGGGCAAATCCCCTAGAAACTGTATTCACGGCCACACCAAAGCACGACGACGATGAGAATCGTCCGACGATGACGATGACGCCCCCGCCTACCCCAGAGACCCCTCTCTGTCCGCCACCGACGACATCCATTGCCTTCCAATGGTTCTGGACGACGCTGAGAGTTGCGGCGCTCCGGATTCAGGACATAAAAATTGGTGAGTGAAAGCTGTTGTTCGTTTTCCCCTCTCCTGCCATGGAACCTAACTGGCCCTTCCCTGTCGTCCCCCGCACACCCCAACAGAGAGAGATGAGCGTATGGGCCGGGGGGCGAGGTGTCGGCAGCGGCTGGGTTGCGGAAGGAACGGCGCCGGGGGCTAAACAACAATATTGTTCTCGGGATTTTTTTGACGCCACGGCTCAGGTCACACCCCATCCCCAAGGCCTCTGTTCAACCGGAGTATCACTGGACGCCTCTGTTTCGGATCATTCGAGGGGAACGCGTGCGCGGGGGCCACGGGGCGGCGAGGGCGGGCGCCGCGGACGCGGTGATCGCGGACTTTGACGAGCTGAACGAGGTTGCGACGTACGACGAGGGGGACGAGCCGACGACAGCAACGTCGGAGCTGACGGGCGATCGGACTTCGGGCGGCGGCGCGTTGCTGTGGGCGTTCGTGGGACCGGGGACTGCGGCCGAATCCTTGCCAGTCTGTTTGTGAGGTTGAGGAAGAAGCGGAGCGCGATGAGGTGGGTGATGTGGCTCGAGGACGACGAGGAGCAAGGGGAGGGGTGGGGCGAGGAGGAGGAAGGGGGGAATCGCGAGAGTCACACCAAGGACGACGAAGTCAGAGGCGAAGACTGGGCGCAAGAAAGTGTCCCTCCCGCGTCTCCCTCTGGCAGCATGGGATTGGACGTCGACATCGCCGCCCCCGTCGCTCCTCGAGCGACGGAATAATGCACATCCGGACCCTTCGTCGACTGAGGCCTTCCTCCTCGACCGCCCAGCGGCTGCGCTTCTGGGCCCGTCGTCGATCGCGATCGAGCACCCAAAGAATGCATTTCCGGGCCAGTCGTCGATCGAGACGCTTCGTTCTGTCGGTCTCCGACGACGGGGCCGCTGGCGCCGTCTTCGATCTGCAGTGGTTCAGGGTCCCTGCTCATTGTAGTGGTTAAAATTAAACAGCCCTTTGCTGAAAATCATACATCAACATTACTGATACAACTAGATAGGATGGGCGACTACAGCGGCCATCCATCTTGGGTGGGATGCTGCCATGGACATGGCAACGTTCGGTAAAGGCAAGGCTTAGGCATAGCTTTGGTTGTATCCTAATGTTATAGTAATTACACCCAGTATTCTATTTGTACTCATTCCTACGTACTTCCTACGAACAAAAAGATCTGGGGTGGTAACATTAAATCATATCTAACTAACTAAAGGGAGTGAGCCCTACCTCCGCTGGAGTCCGAATTTGTACTGATTCCTACCTACTTCCTACGAACAAAAATATCTGGGGTGGTAACATTAAAATTTATTATCTAAATGGGATAAAGTACCTTGGGTATGTAACTACCCCTCAAATCGTACGTTTGAGGCCCTGAACGGACATGATCCCACCAATATTTTTGAACCAAACTTTCAAGGCATCACCTTTGAACCTAGTTGGGTCAGTGACATCACTCACAGCAGATATTGGGCCACCCTAGGGGTGTATGGAAAATGGGTAAAATAGCATGGGAGCCGCTAGATATCACATCCGAAGGCTTTCGGGTGCCCTTTAGTGGGCACAAGGTCAAAATTTTTCAAAACAATTTCAGCTAGATCTTAATTAGATAGCATGTTTGAAAACCCCTAAGACCAGTTTGAAGTGATTTTCAAAAAACATTTTTCTTGGCAGTGTTACCAGTGCCACCCCTACTCTCGCAACCACATTGCAAATATCATGACAAAGCACCTGATGTAGATACACTATCTCATAATATAAAGAGGCTAATATACTCCGTCACTGTGGTGGGGACCTCCCCCCCCGCTACCACACGCCCATCAGCTGGCTGGTCGATCGCATGTCCGTCGCCTGTCTGCCCCCCCCCGCCCCGGTGACAATGCGAACGCCAAGGGAAAACGGACGGTGGCTAGACGGAAAATGGAAGACAACAATGCGAACACAAAGGGGAAAGCCTTGCCGCCTGTCCGTCCCACAACCATGTCACAAAAATAGAAAAGATTGCGAACCCCACCCAGTACGATACCATATCTAATAGTAGATATCTACTATCGTAGGTAGAAGTAGGTACATACGTAGAGAGTTATGTAAGTATGTACATAAATGAATCGCATAAGATTAACGGGCTACCATAGTCTTTGTTCCTTCGTCACGTCCGTTCGTCAAACACGGTAAATGGATGTAGCGGTCATAGCGGCCGCAGGAGTAGCACCGGGTGGTGGTGGGGGAATGATGAGGCGACGGACAGACGACGAAGAAGATCGTGAGCGGTGGCTAGGTCAGCACGCAGAGATCTTCGGGCGTCGTCCGAGAGCGCAAGGCGCTTGTCTCCTCCCATTCTTCTTGGTCTCCTCGCTTCTCGGCGTGGCCGAGGTCGGCCAAGCCGAGCTCGGAGCAGTAGTAGCAGTAGCTTTTTTGGTCCCGCTCCCCACCCTTTATCCAACTGGGTTGTAGTCCCTCAGCCGCCGAATTGAGGCAATCCGGGACTGGGGACGGGGCCAGCCCATCTAAGAGCTTAGCTTGGTCTGATTTTTCGGCAGCCCAGAGTCTTTAGCAGTTAGTGCCCCTCAGCTACGACGAGAGAGCGAGGTAGCAACGTAGGTCTAGAGTGGCCACACTCGATAGGATATGTTGTAGTCTCAATATCAGAGACACAGAGGGGGCAGACATTTGATTCGATTATTGGGATAATCCTTCCTGACGCTTGCCGCTGCTGCGAATGGTGACGAAGGACAGACGTGTCATGTTAACTCTGTCGATTTGTGACCGCAAAACAACACGTCATCAATGTCACTCCGTGCGCCCATCCCAACGCGAAGCCGGCGACGACCGAACCCTCCGGAAAATAAACTCTCTAATAAATATATTTTATAACTTTCTCCCCCTAATATTTGTATATTGAAGATAAAAAATTTACTGATAATTAAACAGAATAGTACAACGTCATTGAGGGATTATATAGGTCGTTTCCGCGCATCATCTTACCCGACCGACGGATCCAAATCCAGCCATCATCATTGCATTGCCGTTGCATGCCTTGCCGTTGCCGTTGTTTTTATGTAGTATCGATCATCACGCGATCGTTATGAAGAGAGACGGACATAACTGGACTAAACAAACGATAGACAATGAAATCCCAGGCAGCAGCAACGGTTCTCCTCGTCGCGTCGGCGGCGCACGCCTTCGCCCCCGCCGCCGTGAGGGTGCCGGTGAGTCTCTCTCCTCGACGATACGCCTCCTCCACCTCCACCTCCACCCGTCCGATTCGGCGCCCGATGGGCGTCAGCCGCCGCGGCACCTCGTCGGCATTTTTTGGTTGGCGTTCTCGTTTCGCCGTCGGGCGGACGTCATTGGCAGCATTGGCAGTGCTGTTCGCCCGGCCGTAGCCGCGTCAGGGTGCTACTGGAAGAGGCGTCGCATCCTGCTGGATAATTTGCTCTCCGTGGCCCGTAGGATCGTAGCCATCTAACATATACCCTCTCTTTGCCGTCGATTCGTCCTCTCCTCAGGCCCTTCACACCGTCGGCAATGCCGTGGCTCCGCGGCCCGCCGCGTGGTCTCTTGCGGACAGTCAAAGATCGTCCGGCGGAAAGGTGGTGGGTTCCACCGCGACAATGCGAATGGTGAGTCCGAGCAGGGTGCTCTCAGCGAGATTTCCACCGATGACTTGTGCTGCTGCCGCTATGAGCGCATGCAAAGCCGCCGGGCATTACTAGAGTCCAAGGAACATTGGAGATTATTTCCTGGCGCAACATGCGAGCTTCTCCCCAATGAGATCGCAAGCAATAGCTGTTTTTCCTGATGGATATAATGTCTTCGTTTGCATTGTGCAAAACGTTGAAGGATAGAATGGCTTCTTTGAGGTAGTCTTCGCACTTGTTTTACAAAACGTTGGGGGCTTCTTGCATTATCATTGGAAGAGTCTGGTGACGGACGGCGTTCGGAACTGCACTCTTTCACACCTTCACTGCTTGAGGTTCAGGAGGGATTTCATGCTGAGACCTGAGACCAGTCGAACAGCCGTTGGGCCTCTTTGGGCAGACGTTTGCCCATGAATGGTTCAGATTACACTTCGCACGAAATGGGAACACAACGTGGAAGAGTACATGTCATGGCGCTGTGTTATTACTATCCAATCTTGGTTCTTCATCCATGCCCTCAATTGAAAGGGCACTAGGATGTCGCCGGTGCAGATAAGAGGTAGCTTCCGGTAGAGAGTTGCCATGGATGACTCTGACTCTGTAGTCTCGGTACCCAGTTGACATTCTTGCCTACACACATACGTGCAAAGAGGCCATTGGCATTTGCAGATGATGGATCTTGTTCACCGACCTAACCCTCCACATTTCTTTTTCTCTTGCAAATCTCACCCTACCAAAGAGCTCGGAAGCCGCCTCTGAAGGCGAGGAGAAGTCCCTTGCATCCAAAATCTTCGATGCCTACACCAAGACTGCCAACGCAGCTACCACGCTCTTCCCCCTCTGGACTGTTCTCTTCACCGCCGTCGCCCTCAAGAAGCCGTCGACGTTCGACTTCTTTACCACAGAGTACTTCACTGCGGCCCTTGCCGCACTCATGCTTTCCATGGGCATCACATTGACGCCTGCTGACTTCGTCGCGGTTGCGTCTGAGCCCAGCTCGGTGATAATGCAGTTCTCCCTGTGCTACGGGATGATGCCAGCGCTGGCCCTTGGGCTCGGAAAGGTCTTTGGCCTTGATGCTGGATTGCTTGCTGGCATGGTGTTGGTGGGTAGCATTAATGGTGGACAGGCGAGCAACCTGTGCACGTACATTGCGAAGGGTAACGTGGCGTTGAGCGTGCTCATGACCACAGCCACGACGGTGGGCGCTATCCTCATGACGCCTTTCTTGTGCAAGACGCTTTTGGGGGCAGTGGTGCCCGTGGATGCCAAGGGCATTGCGATGTCGACAATCCAGGTGAGAACACAAGTCCTTTTCTTGTAAGACGAGTCATGGAAGTTGATTCTCTGGATCAGAAACAGCAAAGTGTTGTTGGGTCTTGGCTTGAATAATTGGGTGTTCTCCAGACTGCACGTCGATCTTGGTCTATGTGCACCAATTCTTGAAGGTTGCTGGCAATTCTTGTTCCAATGCCCACATTGCCTAACGTTGGTGCACTGCGGTTTTCTCTGGAATAGGTTGTTCTTGCCCCCATCGCTATTGGAATGTCGGCAAATAAGTTCTTCCCAAAACTCGTCAAGGCTATCCTCCCATTCGCACCTGTGGTCGGAGTTGTCTCCACCTGCCTCCTTGTGGCGAGTGCCGTTGCCCAGGTGGCAGAGCCTATCATGAATGCTGGCATTGGGCTCCAGGTAAGTGCTATTGTCCGTGGTTTACAAGAACTTTGTTCCCTCTTGAGCCTGCTGTACGTCAATGCCCGCATCCCACGAATGCTGCCCGCGCTGCCCCGAAAATCGACTTTGCTAGCTCCCTGTTCTCCTCCTCCACCTTCTGGGTGGCATCGTGGGCTACTGGCTGCCCAAGATCACGGGCTTTGGGGAGGTCAAGTCCCGCACCATGGCTATTGAGACATCCATGAAGAGTTCGGCGTTTGGCTTTCTCTTGGCCAAGCTCCACTTTGGAGACTATGTCGCTCGTGTCCCGTCAGCTGTGAGCGTGGTGTGGATGGCGCTGACAGGTAGCTTGCTGGCAGTCGTCTGGAGGTACATTCCTGTGAAAGAGGATGAATGAAAAAGAATAACAAATGGAGTTGGGGAGGGCGAAGCTAGTGTGACTAGGCCATCAAAATTGTGAAAATCTGGACTGAACCACACTACAATCAGTCTTTGCCCACAAGAAGCCAAGTCTCCAATTTTGTAATGGATAGCTATGTGGATAGAAAGTAAACATTATTTACTTCGCCATATGATATATTTTTTGAGGTATCACAATTATCTGGCAATGGCCTCAGCATCTGGCTTAGGACTTGCGGGCATGATGATATTAGCTGAGTTGGCACTGTCCAACGAATAAATTCTGGTAGAAGGATCTTGAGAATATCACCCGGAAAGTGATTTTTCCACTGGAAAAACAAAAAAACATAATTGGTAGACCAGTTCTGATTTTTAACATGCACATTACCACCCAAAGCAAGTTTGATTCACACTAACCGCCTTATCGCTATCCCCAAAATTCAAACTATGCCGAAAATGAAGTCCATGCAAAACCATGAGAAACAGTGACTGGGGATGAATATGAGTGATGCACACACCTTAAGTCTGTTTTGAAAAACAGAAAATACATCTTCAAATATATAAACATGTTTTGATGCATAGCAATAAAGGACTAAAAATAGGATTTCTGACCTTAGATACTGTCTTACCCGCAATCTCGGGGTGTCTAGATACACACATGGACTCTTTTTTTTTGGTGATATGTTTTGGACGTTGACATCATCTGCCAGGTGTTCAGAGAGTTATCATAATAATCTCATTCTGAAGTGGATGTATATTATCCCTTGTACGCGACTGCGACACCAAGTTTGTTTTCAAACCTCTTTTTTTCGTACATGCTTATTTTGCTAACATTTTGTCGTCATCAGACAAGGACGTCAGAAAGGGGAGATCAAGGTTTCAAGATCAAAAATAAAAATAGCTAGATAAAACCCGCCGTCGCAATTGGCTGCAAGACATGGTAAGAGTTGAATCTACATTCAGAAATATTGAAATATTGAAAGATCATGGTCTTGGTCTGGTGTGATTGAAAGAAACTATGTGACGAGATTTTATTTTCCAATATTAGAAACAAATTTAATTTCATGGAAAAATCTGATGAAACAAAATTGAAATGAGACCGAATTTGATTATTCACTAGTGAAATTAAAATTCGAGGATAATGCGTTGATTGATATTCTAGTATTTGAATTTGACAAAACCAACAAAAAAATCTTTTAACGGATTCATTTTCACTAAGGCCGATAATTTTTAAAGGAATCGAAGAATAACTACTCCAAATTATTGTTTGGTTATTTCATTCTCGGTCACTTAATTGCATTTTGTAATAGCGACCAATTTTCAACTAGCTCAGAAATCCTTCCATGACAAATTTGGGTTTTAATCATACCAAAAGCCCCAAAAGCAAAACTTTTTTCCAAGATCATATGCTCTTTGACTACTGAAAAAAATACCCATCTCTTTGACTGCCCACAATGAGAAACCCTAATGTGTGAGTTTCAATGGCATCAAAATCAGCACTTTTGATTTACATATCTTTTGATTTACGTCTGTTTGAGCCGAGCTCAAGCTAAGAGAATCCTACGAAACTTTTTTCGAATGTAAAGCCAAGGGTTGAAGTGTGACTGAAGCACGGACCTGAAGACGACCGAAGACACTGCAGAGCAAACTCAAGAACTTTCTTTGAAAGACAGAAGTGCCGTTTAAAAAAAAGAGCAGGGTTTGCTGAACAATTTTACTTGAGTCTTATCTTGGCAGGAGATCCTTTACTCGATACGAAAAAAAACTTGTCCTTCAATCCTTTTCGTCTTTTGCAGATTGATTTCAGGTCAGCCCTCGTTTTTCTCCCGTGGTTGATATCCGCCGTGGCTTATCATCAATGGCTGTCTGCAATTTGGACTTCTTTGTTATTGCTGGTTGTGGGATCCTGATCTAGAGCACTCAATGGTTTGTCCCCAAGGGACTTGCTAGTTCAGTTGCTAGTTGGACACTCATAATCACCACCACAACTTTGTTGATGGGCCACTTCATCCCCAGCATAGCTGCAGCCCCCACCGCCTTTCTCCACTCTGACCCTCATGGTGACAAACTTACCAAATCAAACTCAGAAGCGAGGAAGGTTGTGTTTTTGCCTTCATCAGCTTAGGTGACAATCCCTCATTACCTCTTGACCATCCGCATCATCGGCAAGCACATTTTGACTCTCATCCTTCCCCTCTACTTTGTCAATAAACAAAAGTTTTCTCTCATCTCACCTAAAATCTGGGATCGACGAGAGACCGGAACGTGCGCTCAAACCCACTGTGGCTCAATCCTCCGTACCTGCCACCGTTTTTCCTTCTCCTCATTCTTTCTTTCAGATTCAAAGGAGGCGCATCACTTATTCCGACAGGGTGAGACATGCTAGAGGTCCTTGACATACACCAAGGTAGGAGTAGAGCACTCGCCAGACTCTCTTTGTCCTCTGATGAATAGGACGGTTTGTATTCTCATTGCCTTGCCAACGACCCCCACCACTCCGGACCCGGTGAGTGGCGTTGACAGGCCCCTCCCCAGGCGTTGAGTTGCTTGGCACGTGCACAAGGAGGAAGAAGATGATCTTATTGCTTGCGTCAACATGCGATGAAAATACATCGTATCTTGAGTTAGCCAATAGCCCTAATCCTGCTCACGAAAAGGAAAAAGGATAAAACTGCAATTTTGTAGAATTTTTCAGCCGCATTGTCGGAGGGCCAGCCAGGGGATGCTCACTCAGGCTGTTATGCCCAATAGAAGCCGCTGCCGATCAAACCGGTGATTGGACGATGAGGCGAAAAAGAGCAAAACCATTTTTGTCCTCCGGAAAGGCAATCTGTAGACCCCAGCAATATCAACATAACTCGATTTATGAAAAGTGGGGATGGCAGTAAGAGTTGCCATAATATTCTGGGAGTGGTGGAAGCTCAATAAAGCCTGCCCAATACTAAACATTGGGAAGGAATGATTTTCAATACTTACACGCCTTTACAGAACATTACACTCACTACTGCCACACAGTACTGAGAAGGTTGCGCATTCATATATTAAACCACCAACACGCTCCCCTCTCCAACACCAGAAGGAACCCCCTCGTACGCCTCGTCATCATCCCAAACCCTAACCCCTGTGCTGTTGCAACATTTTGCCCTCTTCTCGTCGTAATCCACAGTGTGCCGCGCCATCTGTGCTGCGATGCACAGCTGGCACCACAGGGCGCAGCACACGTCTTCCCACCCAACGGGGACGCCCGCCGCGCAAAACCTGGACTCCTCGTCTCCACTCCCGCAAATTCCCTCCCTGGGATCGGAGCCGCAGACCCCCAGCTGGTACCAGAACGTGCAGTTCTCCTCTGGGATGGAGTAGACGTGCCGGATCGTGGCGCGGAGCTGGACCATGATGTAAATGACATAAATGCCGAATAGGGAAGTTGCCAAGGAATTCAGGCTGTACTTTTGCCTGTCTGTAAATGACAGGTCATAGTACGTCAGCGGCTCCCCGGCAGCGTCCACCACAGGAGTGGCCGTCACCGACCGCACGACGAAAAACAGAAGCGTAACCAACACCACGTTCCGAAACGTGTCCCTCCATTTCCCATCGCCTCCTCTACCCGTCCCCTGCCCCAGCCAGGTCATCTTCGTCCGCGTCAGGACCTGCCCTACAAGGAACGTGCGAAAAAAGCACGCGTAGAGGAGGGAGGGGTGGCACGGCCCGTGGCGGAAGCAGTCGCACAGCCCGTCGCGCCAGATCCCCGTGGGAGGCGCGCCGTGGCCCCGCCTCCGCGGGCCGCCGCCTTCCGGGGGAGGAGCCGAGGGCTCGCCCGGAACGGCGACCGCGACGGCGAGGGGGGCCGGGGCGAAGGGGACGATGAACCGCTGTCCCTTGACCACGCCCCCCTCGGGGACGGTCACGGTGAAGGTGGTGCCGTCGAACATGGCGTCGAAGGTGTAGCCCGCCGCGAGGGTGGCGGGGGCGATGACTTGAACGTTCGTCGGGGCGGCGGAGCTCGACGAGGCGGCGCCGTAGCCGGAGGAGGAGCCCTTGTCGGCCGCCATGGTTGTTCTTCTTTCGTCGTCCGCGCGTGTTGGTGTTGGTGTTGGTGTTGCTGTTGCTCTCGTTGAGTATGCGCGCACGTTATCTCTTATGTAGCGCCCGCGGGTCTCTGCCGAGCCGGGGTAGGGCCCCCGCTACCCGGTTGAAACAAGACGCAC
>JALLPA010002708.1:0-10214 GCA_036939895.1 Thalassiosira exigua | reverse complement strand
AAGCTGAACTTGAGGGAAAATAAGAGTGAAAAAGGCTGATCCTTGCCTTGCTTGCGATCAAAGAGTGCGTTGCTCGTTGCACGGACAGCTCGTTGTACCTACCTACTTATGTGCTTTTCGATCCCATGAAAAGAGAACCCCGCGGTCAAGGTGAACGGAGGTGTCCGAATTATCTTTCGCCAAATTTGATTATTGGCTATTTCTACGTGGTCGACAAACCCATCTTAAACCGGGGAAACAAAATATTATGGCTTGGTTGACTGAAAGGGGTGGTAAACTAATATTAATTTTCAAAATCTGTAATCGGAGAGGGAGAGCAATAAGTCAGAAAGAGGGGGACAAAATGAACTTGAGGGTAAATAAGAGTGAAAAAAGGCTGATCCTTGCTTGCGAATGAAGGTTTTGGGGAGCCCAGCGGCTTCGCCACCGTGCTGATCTCTAGCTCTCGTGAGCTGAATGTATTGATGTAGGTAGTACTTCTCGTGGTACTTTGCAAGCCTCGGTGGGCGTCGACAAATATTGGTCTCTTCTCTTCAAACATGTTCTGACCTTGCTTGTATTTTGTCTATCATCATTTTTTCCCCTCCACTGCAGTTGGCCATGCGAGGGCATTATGGCATTGGCATCAGGTGCGGCAGCAACGCAGAGTGGCTCACTTAGCTTTTGCGATAGTTTGGGAGACTGTTTATTGACATAGAAAAAATGGAGCAGCCTTTGAAAGATTTGACATGAAGCGCATTCAATTTTTCATCGGATTGACCACTCAAGCTAATTCTGGAACAATGTGTGTATATCTTGCCACCCGAGCAGGGCAGTCAGAATAATATGTACGACCACTATTGTGAAAGGCAACGCGTGGAGACATTGTAAAAGATGTCCAAAAGTTGGCAACGCTTTTCACTATTACTTTGTCACTTCACTTTCGACATTCTGTACCTAACAACTTTTTTCTGTCAATTCGTAACATGAAGACGTAACTCATTGATTGCTTGCGCACTGCGCTGCGAAGCTACTCTGAAGCTGGCTAGATTCGAGCTCCATCGCCGCAGTCATAACAAGATGAGGCAAGAACGCCAGCGAGAGATGGAATATGCTGTGCGACCACCCACCGAAGGGATAGCCCACGAAGCACCACCCTCCGAGCCCGAACAATAGGACGAATTTCATAAACAGGAGAAAATGACCGTAGACCAGGACGGGAAGAAGATAGAGGGATATCGACGCCGCGATCCGGCCGACGTTGCGCCTGGGATGGACCTTCTCCTCGAACTGCCGGCACGCGGATTCCAGATTGAACGCGGCGTTGAGAAGGGCGTAGTCGCGCGCCCCGGACGTGGCGTAGGAGAACGCGATCGCCGCGAAGTGAATGAACGCGTGGTCCAGGCGTCGGCTCCAGTGCCGCACCCTTCGGGACGGCTCGATCCGAGCCGCGATCCAATGGTACAGGAACGAAAACGGCGCGTGGACGAGCACGCCGAAGGCCGCGGCGACGAGCGCCGGAGGCGGCATTGCGGTCAACTTCGGAAACGCGTCGCTGCGGAGGCACCCGGCTCCGAACCATCCGGATTCGTCGCTCAGGGTCTCTGGAGCGATATCGGCCCATTCTTTATCTCCCGTTCCGACCCAGCGTCCGGACAAAACGAAGTGCGCCGTGTACAACGCGCCCGGCAACATCGTGAGGGCGTTGACCCGTTCCTGCAGGGGCGTCATGACCCGCTTGTCCAAATACTCCCCCGCGTCCTGCGGAGGCGGCGGGAGGGAGATGGACGAGATGCTCCGCGTGAACTTCTTTCGGCTCGGCGGCGGTTGCTGCTTCGGGCGGCCCGCTCGCTGGCCGGGCCCCCCGCGCTCGTGGTCGCTGCCGCTGCCGCTGCTGTCGTCGGTGAGGTTGTCGTCCGCCGATTTTCCGGGCCAGGCGGAGCCGAACATCCGCTCCGAAGCGGAGGCGCTTCGATGGATTCTCACTCCCACTACCATGTTGCTGCCGTTGCTGTGGACTTCGTGGAAGAGGGGGGCGCTTAGACTTGACAATGCCCCGGTTTCCGCCCCGTCGCGCCACGTCAACTCGTGCCTACTCGAGAAACGAAATTCGAATCCAACCGAGCGCGCCCCCGGGGTGGTGCCGTCCGTCCCTTGCCAGGAGTCGGAGGTTTCGCCAGCACCAGCAATACGATATCGTACCCAGCTCGACACCGACGCCAGCGAAAGCAATGGCAATGTGGCAATAGCCCGCGCCTCGACGGGTTATGGTGTCGGCTGTCATGTCGGCTGTCGGTCGGCGTTCCACGTTTTTTCGGCAGTTTGACCTTCCTTCGGACGCACGTTGGAGTTTGGATAGGTAGACAAATTCCCGGGCAATATTTTCCATTGAGCGTCGGATTGAAGGCCGGTAGACTATTTTGGAAAATTAGGGCATAAATTGGGCCGGTTTCGAGATTCTTCGGGCCTTTCAAGCGAACCAAATAGTTGCCTGCAACATAGGCAGGCAAAGTTACTTAGCTTATGAAGGCACAGATTTGCCCGCTATTTTTAATGCCTACCGTTGGGGTAGCTGGCGGTTGGTGCTGGCGCGCAACAACTCCGCATTGGTCAAAGCTTCGTGGATAGATTATTAGGCGTATTTTAGACAATAGTTTTTTACCAAGAGTTCAGCAGATCATTGATCATCATTGGCACAAGCTTTGGGTGTGGATGGACCCACCGTAGTTACATAAGACGGCACGCATCAGTGGGGATGAATTTGTCAGATGAATTTGTTCATCCTCTAAATTCATCCCTAGACCACCCTGGCGTGCAGGGGTTATATAGGAGCTAAGTACCCGAGAAGGAAGTGCCCAACGGGTACTTCCGCTCCTATAACCCCTGAGTATCTTGAGCACTAAAAGTGATTTCTCTACTTTTGTGCCCGCCCGATCCGCTCCGATCTGGCGCGATCCAATTTTATTATTCTCCGTCCGCGCCGCCCGTCCCATCACCATGACGAACCCGCCCGCCCGCCCGACCCTCCCACATTGTGTCATGGTACAAGCGCTTCGGCGACGCGGTCAACTTCGTTTGGCTCATAGGCCACATCCTCCGCCACGCCGCCGCCTTCTCCGCGACCGCCGCCATCGAGGACGAGGAGCGTTGTCGAGAGGTGCTGGATTTCTAGACCGTCGATCTCATGGACGACGGCGACAACGAGTCCGTCTCCAGCGTCGGGACCGTAGATTCAGACGAATCCTTCACCGAGCACCTCAACAGCGGTGCTGCGCGTGTCTTCGGGACGAAGAAGCTCCGCCCCAAGCAGGTCGCCGCCATCAAAATGATTCTGCACGACGAGCGATGCGGGGGGAAGATGATAGTCGTCGATCGGACGGGGGGGGGGAAGAGCCTCATCCTTTCGATGACGTCCATCTGCGTCGCCGGTGTCTCCCTCGTTATTGTCCCCCTTCTCGCGCTAACAGCCAACCAGCTCGCCCGCCTCAACCGCGCCAACTCGAAGTTTGGAGCAGTGACCGCCGTCCACCTTGACGAAATGCCGAGAGCAGAGGTCCAGACGGTGCTCATCCCAAAGATAGACGCCCTCCCCTTCGATACATCGTCCACTCTAATGGTCCTATGCTCCCCCCAGGAGCTAGTCACAAACACAGCGTTTCGGGCAGCGCTGATGCGGGCGTACCGACGTAAGTTGCTTCGCGTCGTGGCGATTGACGAGGCGCACCTCTACGCGATGCACGGGCGCTCGTTTCGGGATTCAATCCGTGTCTTGGAGGAGGTGTTCTTCGGCGTCGTGTTCGCCGCGACAGCGTCTTGGACGCCGTTGTTCCTCGCGATGACAGCGACGATGCCAGCAACCCTGCTCGGCTCGTTTTCCAAGCTCACTCACGTCGACTGGACTCAGCCGCGGCATCAGCTGTGGTCGTCCGCCCGCGAGTTTCGCCAGCGAAACATCCACATGGATATGAAGGTCACGTCGGATTTCAAGCAATGGGCCCTCCAGCCCCTAGTCGACAAATTGAAGGATTGCGCGAGGTCGCACGCTTGCGTCTTTGTCAATTTTAAGACGGAAACGGAACGTTTCGCCAAACGTCTCGAGGAGCTCCTCGCGGCGGCGAAGAAGAAAATCGCCGTACTGCAGATCAACGGCGACATGGACAAGAACGAAAAGTTCGCGTTCATTCGCCTGTTCACGGCGGCCGTTAGAATGAAGTGGTACGACCCCCGTATCCTCGTGGCGACCGCCGCAGCGAACACTGGGATCGACCAGGTCAACCTGAATTGGGTAGCGCGGATTGGCTTTCCAAGATGTCTCACAACTCTCCTTCAGGAGCGTGGTCGGAACGCTCGTACCGCAGGGATGCTGGGCATGTTTGCCATCTTTTCGGACTGGCGGCTGTTCGTCAAGTTGCTACTTTCGATATTGATCTCCAACAAAAAGGGAATGGGCGCGGAAGAGCCTACTGACTACGAATATGTCAACTCCATGATCACGCCGCGATCGCCTTGTCAGACAAGCAATACCCATGACAGCACCATGAGTCGGCCATTGACAATCTCCCAGAGCCGAGAGAATATCGTGTCAGCGTACAACGATCTCATTGAGGTGCTCAATTTTTCGTTCTTGCCATCCTGGGGATGTGTCCACCTCCGCTCAGAGTGGTTCCTCACTTCGAAGCACAACACCAAAATGCCCGTCGAGTTCACCGAGGCGAACGAACCTTGCGGTTCGAAATGTTACGTCTGCAATGGGGATTACAAGGAGTTCATACTCCCTGTCGTCCTACAGGGAGCCATGGACTTCCTCGACAGCAGCCACTTTCACGACTCGTTGGCGAGAATCAATGTGACCAACGAAGCGCACGAGGATATACCAAACTTGTTGTGGAACAGCATCGACTGGCGAGTAAGGGTGTTTGAAAAAAAACAGTGCAAAAGTACAATGTGTATAGCTTCTTCTTTCAGCTATTGGCAACGCGCATTCTAGAGTTCGAGTGGGCCAACAACACAAAGGAGGTACGGTGTGTGCTCGCGAGGAAAGCGAACGGTCATCTGTTGTTCCGGGATAGGGCGTCCTGGGACGGCTTTGTCTTTCGGTCAGCGCCGGCTCAACGTGCATAGCTAAATATTAAATATCTAAGTTGTTCCTACGACGACGTGTCTGCTTTTGCCACGAAGGTTTGTATGGAACGTCCTCGGCAATGGATTGACTCGCGGCAACGTCCTGAGAAGATAGCTGATTGATGATGCACTCGCGGACTTGCGACTTCTCCTGCAGGCGGCGAACAGATTCGTTGCGACGAGCTACAATGTTTTTCTTGTCCAGCAAATCTTTTCCCAGAGCACGCAGGTCCTCTCCAATCCTCTCGTGCATTTTCTTCTTCTTGATCTTCTCTTTCTTTTTCGATGTTTCAACAGCGGTTGTCTCGGGCTCCTCCTCGATTGCTTCGACGTCCGCGCTGGCCATCTCTTGGGAAGGGTCCACTGCTGACTCCTTGTCTATTGTCTCCTGGTACACTTCCGACAATGTTGCCAGAATGTGGTCGGCCGAGGTCTCCGGAGTTTCTGTCATACTCCGCTCGATGACAGCACGACGCAACTCGGTGGTAATCTCAGATTTGATGGACGAAACATACGTCATGGTGAACACAAGAAGACCTCGCCTCGATTTTTCGACGTGAACACGTAGAAGACGAAAGACTTCGTAGAGAAATTTCTTCTCCGGAGTCATAGAAGGTACCGAAGTGCGTTTGTAGGTTGGCTTTTCGACATCCCCTTTGAATGACGTCGTATACCACATGTTTGTGAAGTTCCGACACATGAGACCAACACCAACGTACAAGCTCTGCTCGGCAAATCCCACGAGGCTACGTGGGATCGGGAACTCTGAAAAGAATCGATTCCCGTGCTCGAGAAACTCATCGTGAGCGACACACCTCTTTCCGGTCGAGGCATGACAACGACGCACAACTCTATTCAGGCGAACTTCGTGCAAACGTGAGAAGACGTTGTCCCTGTAGAGAGTCTCTTGCTGTCCAAGAATGATATTGACGTACTTGTTCTGTCCAAGTACCTCGAAAACGGGTAGGTGATGAAGGTAACCGTACTCGATACAGACGGCGTCACCGATGCGATAGGCGTTGATAAACTCAAGTAGATCGTGAGTCATTTCCAAAAAGACAGCACACGTGGAAACGAACTTATCACGGCTCTCTTTCTTTGCCCGCAACCAGGTTTGGAACTCGGTGGCGACATCAGCAACGTAGTGAGCGTCGCTCAATTCACTTTCGGTGTTGTCGGATCTTTCCGACACGTATTGATGCGCAAAGAATCGAATTAATTCGTCGTGAACAAAGGTGATCAGTCTGGTAGCTTGAAAATAGCACGATGCAACGTCTGAGTTGCAGTTCTTCCATCCCAAAAGCTCCTGGAACTGATCGAGGAACCCAACATAGCAGTAGTTGAAAATGGACTGAGCCATGTTCAGCCCAGCGTGCCAGTCCCCGGGGACTTGCATCACCACGGTTAGCGCCTTCAAGAAAATCTCAGATTGCACGTTTGCAGCTGTGTAAGATATTCGCCGGTCACGCATGTCCCTCACAAATTTGACAATGTTTTCAATTGTTTTTGCATCTCCGAAGAGATAGATGCGACGCTGCTCCCAATCTTCAGCCAATTGCCACGTGCCATCTTCGGTCTCGATTAACACACCCGATCGTAGGAGCAAATCCAACGTGATGGCTCCGCACTCCTTCGAAGCAGACTCGTCGATTCCAACCAGACCCAAGTAGATCGAAAGCGTGGGCTCCTGGGCACTGGGGTTCCACCTTTTCACAGTCTCCTCTTGGAACTTCCCAGATTTCCGAAGTAGTTGCAGCGCGCTGTCTGAGTTACAGCGCTTTTGAAATCGTTCGAGAGACTCACGGTTGAAAGCGGCTGGACATTGATCAAAGTATGTGTCGTTTTCGGTTCGAGCAGGAAAGGCGCGCTTGATGTATTTCAGATGGGAAGCAATGTCACGAAGTTTGATATACGAACGGACGCGGTCGCCGGTGAAGTCAGGTAGGATCACCGATTGAAACGAGTCATAGTTCTGGAAGAAACCCGCTGCCTTCTTGGAATCCACGATCTCAAAGGCCGGCATGCCGATTGGGGAAGGAATATCCTGGTCCAGTTGGGTGAAGTTTACTTTGAATGCGTCCCATGTGTCGTCCTCGAACGTGATCATCTTATGCGCACATTGATGCGTGCCTTTGAAGAATGCACTGGAACGACCTCCTCGTTTGTGTTGCAGCGACAACCCGCGTTGATAGTTGTCGTATGCTAGGATCATCGCGCGACATGACCGAAACAGACGACACTGCTTGTGTCGGAGAGTGTTCCCCGTCGCACGACCCTCCTTATCATTTCCAATCACCTTTGCAAAGAGCTGTCGGCGCGCCTGATCTGACAAGGTTGCACCGAAATAAGCAAAGGCCGTCTCCGCTTTACGTGGCACTCCGCGTGCAAAGTTGGACACGTTGGCAACCATTGCCCAAAACGGTAACCGGCGGCGATTGGCCTTGCGAGTCATTGCCAGCAGATCGAAGAAAACGGAATTGATTCGCGCTTCGTGCTTCGCCTTCTCGATCGCGTCGCGCTTTGAGCCAGCTCGGGTGTTTTTGCAGCCGCGAAGGTCGCACATGACGTCCCACATGTCGCCATAAACAGACGGAGCCTCCTCGATGAACGCTTTCATCTGGGGTAGTTCGATGATGGGACGAGACAGCTCTTTGAAGTCGCTGGCAGTGGACTCGAACGCCTTCTCGAACGCCTTGTCGATACGTGTTGCAAATTCGACGGCTTTCTTGCTCCGAAACACGTCGCTGTTGACCTTCTTCTTCGACGACTTCCTCGTCTCCTTCTTCGTTCCATGCTCAAGACATTCCATGCGCTTCATCAGGTACGCGTTGAGCAGTCCGTAGCACCCGTTGGCATCTCCGACAAAATGATCCCAGTATGCTAGAAATCGATGGTATGCGGCCGTAGCATCCTTCATCGATCCGAAGATGTTGTCGTATGATCGACTGGTTGACAGAGGTGCGCCGAAGAACATGAAAGATAGCGGGTTGTCGATGATTGATTTCCACGTGACGTTTGTTGGTGTTAGGTTGGTTCCGGTGAATTGGATGTCGAACCCCCCAATGTTGTTGTCGAAGTCATCTTTAAACTTCCCCTCGGAGTAGAGGCCACCCGAATTTGGACCGGCAATGACAAGTGCGTTGTCCCTAACGTCCGATATCGAGCACTTGATCTGGATGTACTCGCGCCCTGAAAGGTGTCGACGGGGAAGTTTCTGGACGGCTTCGGTCTCCGACGCTTTTCCTGCGAACAAAGCGGCGTCGTCCTCTACCGACACGAGGAGCAGGAGCTTTGCCCCCTGCTTGAGCGTGAAGATGTGCTCCAGGACGTAACGATCGAGGCGACGGATGTCGGATACCTCACATTCCGCGGCGTCCATGTCGATACACCACTCGTCATCGTCGGTAACGCTCGACCGCGTCTGGCGGGATACGACTTCGTCCTCAGCAGCAGTTTTTTTCTTCCGCTTCTTCCCGTGACGCGAGAAGCGCCACGTGATGGCCTCACGACGCGATTTAATTTCGCTTTCCATCTCCTTCTTGGCGACCTCCCCGGAAGCAGCAGAAAGGTTGCGGAGGAAGCCAAGGAACCCTGACTTGGGCGCGAACCCAATCTTCTTGCTGTCTCCCTTCTTCGTTTTCCCAGCTGTCGGAGGAGTGGGCCCGTCGAACGGCGGCGAAACAATGGGAACGGAGGACGGCCGCGAACGCGAATGCGGTCCGACAAGCTCGCCGGTTGCTGCGAGCGCAAAGCTGGAGACAACGCGCATCATCCTCCCTCCCCCCCTGCGAGGCGACCGACGGAGGTTGGAGCGTTTCGACGTCGGAGGCTGCGACGCGGGTGAGGCGGGGGGGGGGGGCTCGCGCTTAGATGCCGTCGCGGTCCGTGACGGCGACGACATGGCGGCGAGTCGGCCTGCGGATGCGTCATAGTCGGCGTTGAAGCTCTTCGAAAAGAGCTCCACGGGAGTCGCCGCGACAGATGCGCCGACAAGGGGCTCGGCGATCGCTTCGTTGAGGACGTCGGCGGCGCGCTGTGCATCGGCGGCCCGTGGCGAGGGGGCAGGATCAAGGCCGGGAGGGGACGCCATGATGAAACCGAGATTTTACGTCGAGGGATGGACTCGCCCTTCGCCCGCGGCCCTCGCCAGCCATCAGCCATCCAAAAAAGTAGAGATCTCTGGTTTAGTGCTTAAAAAGCCCAGCCTACGTAAGGGACCTTTATCTACCTACCATCGTATGTAGCTACTGAAAAGTAGAGATCTCTGGTTTAGTGCTTAAAAAGCCCAGCCTACGTAAGGGACCTTACGTTTGAAGTACCTACTTCATACGTACCCCCCACCTATCCCATGTGCCAAATGGTCCCTTATGTAGGATGCACACCAGCCTGCTAGGTACCTACCTATGTACAGTGCAACTACAGCAACTTTTACATAAATTGTGTTTTCTTCTGGGTGTCAAAGCTGTTGCAGTGTCGAAGTTGTTGTACATAATATAGGTACCGTCAAATATACTAAGTCCTACTTAAACATTATTTCCCGCCAAAAACAATGTATCGTCAATTGTCTGTCGAAGTTGCTGTAAAGTTGAAGTTGCTGTTAGGTCAAAGTTGCTGTAGTGCGACTGTATCGATCGCATGCCAATTGGCCTGCGTCTGGCCGCCCCCCGCAGGGGTGCCAGAAGAAGCCACCTGCCAGAAGAAGCCACCCTGCGGGGCTTCTTGTCTGTCAGTCCTCTCTATCCGTGCTCTATCAGGGCCTCTGTTTTCTCTGCTATACTTCTGCTAACTATAGGATGATGAAATAGATAAGTATTTGTCCGGTGGCCATCTCAGACAAAAAAAGATAACACGCGCGTCCTTCAGAAAATTGAATCACCAACTCAAGCCTTCGCATGTCGCGTGAGATGGGCGCGCGCGCGGCAGCCAAACTTAGTCATACTCAAAAACAATCTTTGTTTTTTACTAGTGTGAGAACACAGGAGATTGTCCAAAACAACATGTCGACATAGAAGGAGCTCATACATATAGTCTGTCATGCATATGTCACATCACAATAACGAAAATACTTGTGTCTGCTACCGGCAACACACACTCATTGGTTGTGTGTAATCCAT
>JALLPA010002703.1:0-14259 GCA_036939895.1 Thalassiosira exigua | reverse complement strand
CCTCCAGGTGGAACCTATGGTTCCTACTTAGGTAGCTAACAATACACCCTTGCAGGAACTCTTGGTAGAACCAAAAGCTGGGAGGGCGGGTGGAAGGTTTTCCCCCACCGCTAGGTGCCATAATATGTGCAAAAGAAAAAAATTAGGTGAGGGGGGGCCAAGGCGCGACGTTTCGCGCCCTGGGTTGGTGCTACCCCCCCACACCTGGTTCACCGTGTTTGCACGCCCGCGTGCAGGGGGCGCTGGCTTTCATGGTGAATTGGGGGGTGATGTTTGCTGTGGTAATCACCCCAGTTGTTTGTCCCCTTGTCCCAATAAAACCGGAATTGCCCCTGGGCTTCGCGGCAGCGCAGCCAGTGAAGGCGAAGGTCCATTGACTTGAGTTTTTTGGGAACAATGGTGTTGTTCACGACGCCGTCTGCCGTCGAGTTGTCAGTTTGGAGGGGCGAGGGTGGTTGCGGCCAGCCCATTTCGGTGAGTGCCTGCCTCAACGGCACCATGGCCTTGGCGCACTCGAAGAGCGCGCTGAGTTCGGCCTCGGCCGCCGACGTCACGACATTTTTCATGATGGCGGCGATGGTGAGGATTGCACCGTTCCAGCTGGGCCGGGCGTCGTTCTCGGAGAGGAAGATGTGGGCGCCGGCTCGGCTGCGAGAGCGGGATTCGTTGTTGAAGCCCGCGTCGGCGTGGGCGGCGACGACCATCTCGCTCGCGCGGTAGATGACTCCGTCGGCCGGGTAGGTGGCGACGTAATCGAGGAGTTGGGCGACGGCTTCGTTGGTGTTGTGGGGGGAGAGTTGGGGGGATGCAGGCCGCTTGTGCCCCTCCTTGAGGAGGAGGTCAGCGATGTACCCCTCCATGGAGAGGCGGCACGTGCGGTCCTTGTGGCGGGGGGCGTAATTCCAGGCCAAATCAATGCCTGCGAATTTTTTCCCCTCCCAATCCTCCGTCATGTCGTAGTGTTCCTTGAGGACGTTGACGAGGTGGTCGGCGTGCTGCTTGCCGACATATTCGACGCCGAAGTCGTCGACAATCAGCACGAATTGGACAGGGCGCCAGGTGTGGCGCCAGAGCCCGGGTGTCGTCGGGGCTTCATGGTAGCCGGCGGCGTTGAGGCGCTTGCGCAGGAGGTCGTTGGCGAGCTTGCCGGACTGAGGAAGTCCGTAGGCGCCGCGGACGACCTCGAAGTACACCCACTTGTCGCGGACGAATGCGTCGAGGTTGTACTCGGTGCGGAACTCTTGGGGGATGTCTGCATATTTTATGCGGACGTACTCCTTGCGTTCCATCTCGGGCGTCTGGAGGTAGAAGTTGCCCGCGTCGAAGCAGGCGAACTTGGCGCCAGGTCGGGAGAGCACGCTGTTGATCATCAGCTTGATTGATGTTGCCGCCGGCGACGGTGATTCGCGTGCGGTTGGGGTCTTCTTTTTGAGGCCGGACCTCGCAGACGACGCGCACGTGCGCGATGTCGCGGCGGCGGTCGTGGGGGATGTCCTCGTATTTTGTGACCCGGAAGGTGTCCGTGCCTTTCACCCGCTGTTTGTTCGGCCCTTGCTCACCCTTCCCCACTCCTTGGCACAGGCGTCCCATTTCGTTGGAGTAGGACTGGAGCCAGGTGGCGGAGAGCTTGGGGTGGTGTTTGAGTTGGCGGTACTCGAGTGAGTCTCCCGTGTCTTGGTCGATGACGGGGAAGGCCATCTGCAGGAGGACGGCGGCGGGGTACATGCGTGCCGCCGCCTTGGAGGGCTGGACTCGGGCCGGAGGGGCCGAGGCAGCTGGGGCCGCGGCAGCTGGGGCAGGGCGGGCAGGTCGGCGAGGTGCGAGGGCAGCGGCCGTGCTGACGCCGGCCGCCGCTGCAGCGAGGAGGCCGAATGTGCTCACCAAGCTCGCCTTCAGCGAGGTGCGCTTGGTGCGCGAGCGTGTCCTCCTGGCAACAGGCTCGCTGGGCACCCTTGGAGGTGGCGCAGGGGCTGCTGGCGGGGGCACAGGCGCGTGGGTCTGCTGGTGACTGCGCGTGCGACGGGCGATTGGCTCGTCGTCCTCGTCCTTGGCTGGGGGCAGGGACGGGGGCACCCTTGGAGCAGGCGTAGGCTCCTTGGGGGGGACATTCCGCTCCACCCTTGGAGGTGGCGCAGGGTGGCGCTGCGCAGCGCGATGTTGTCTCGGTGGCGATGGGGGCGGACAGGTCGACCACGGTCCGACGGTGCCGCGCTGGGCACTCCACCGTCGGAACGCGTCCCTGAGCCGCTCCAGCGCCTCGAGTTGAGTGTCGGGCGCGATGGGGGCCGAGTCGTTGAGGGCGTCGGTCAGCTTCAGCATGCCATGCTGGAGCCGATCCGCCGCCGTTGGTTGCGGTTGCTCGAGGGTGGGGTGACGGAACGCGCATGTGTCCGTGACGCGTTCCTCGTGCGTTGATTTGGCGACATACCGCTGGCATCGGTAGTGCTCGAGGGAGACCCCGATGCTCCAGCCGTCCACGCCTCGGAAGTCCCAGGAATTGCGCGTTCCTGGCTTGTTGTGAGCGATGAGGCGCGACCCCAGTGGGCCGAGGGGCGTGGCGTCGTAGTCGAACGCGCCGTTGAAAAACTCCCAGGCTGAGATTTTTTCGTTGAGCGTTGCTTGGCGAAGAAAGTTGAGCGTCATCTCGGCCTGGGGGATCAGCAGATCCCACAGGTAGCGAGGGTAGTCGGCTGCAACGCCGGCCAAGATGGCGAGAAAGTGCGCCTTGAACGTGCGAATGGCGCGCTCGGCGGCGTTTCGTCGGTGCATGTTGGGCGGGACGAGTTGGAACGTTGCGTTCCACTTGTCGGTGATGAGCTTTTTGTATTCTGCACTGGCTTCGTTGTCGAGAATCTGGAGGTCGACGTCGAAGCCCTTGCTCTTGATGCGCTCCATGATGGAGTCGTACGCCTCGAGGCGGTGCCTGTCGCGCCTTGATTTGAAGGGGCAGGCGAGGATGGCTCCGGAGTCGCAGTGGTAGGCAATCATGATGTATTGCTTGCCACTGCGGCTCCTGATGGGGAAGCGACCGGTGTCATCCGTGTAGAGCTTGCTGATGTGCTCCACACGGATGTGCAGCTCGTTGGACCGCTTGCCCGCCTCTGGGTCTGGCGTGGGCGGCGGGGCAGGGGCGAGCGTCGGCCGCGCTTTGGGCTTGGTGGATCGCACGCCCTGGCGCCCCTGGACCATGTGTCCTTTGATGGTCGCGTCAGGCGTCGGGCAGTATTTGCTGGCGTTGTGATACGTGAGGCCAGGCCAGGAGGCGTAGTTGCCAGCCTTGATGGCGCGCAGCCAGGTATCTTTGACGGGGTGCCCTGCCGCAGCGTGGAAGTACCTGACCAGGGCTTCGACGCTGGGCAGGTCGTAGGCACTGAAGGCTTGCAGGCTGGCGGTCTCGTGTGGTGCATCGTGGGGTGCCAGGTCGACCTCCTCGGGGAGGAGACTGAAACGCCAGAGCTTGGGTGGATGGGGGTCGCGCCATCCTGTGAGCACGGCCCGCCCGTCCTTGTCGCGGACGACGACGTCATGCTTGGAGAAGACGACGTCGTAGTCGGCGTCGCAGATGGGGCCGATGCCAAAGAGGGTGTGCGGGAACCCCGGCATGACGTGCCCCTCACGGGGGAAGTCTTCGGGGAGGTTGGGGATGCGGTGGTTAGCCGTGGCGCTGGACATGGCTCGCTGCCCAGTCGCAGTGCCAACGGTTATGGGTGGGGCCTCCGGGTTGACGTCCTCCAGCGGGGCGTCGACGTCGAAGTACAGTCCCGTGCATCCAGAGTCGGCGACAGCAGTGGCTGTGCCTGCCGCAGCACCAGGCGCAGGGAGCGGCCGGCGCAGAGATGCCTGTGCATCCAGCCAGCGCTTGGCCTGTTGGAGGGCAGGCGCTCCCCCTTTGGCCCACTCTTGGCGAAAAAGTAGCTTGAAGGCAGCGATTTCTCCGCGGGAGTAGAAGAGGGATTTCTTGGCGTGGGGAGGGATGGCGCGCACGTCGTGGGTCGAGGCGATGATGTTCTCCTCGTGGAACCGCACGCGCGTGGATTCGGCTGTCGGGGGCACACGACGACTAGAAGATAAGGATAAAGCTATGTCACTCGTCGTAGACTCGCTATTTTTATCTCTGTTTCTAGTCGTCCCACCCCGTCACAAGACGCTCTTCCAGCCGGAGGGGCGATCGCCCTCGTTCTTTGTCAATTCCAGGCACTCGGAGTGCCAGTGCTTGCCTCCATGCGGTCCCCCTTTGCCGTTGCAAATACTGCAGGGCCTAGAGGGCTCCTTCCTGACAGTCTTTGCAGCCTCTTGTTGGCGCCCGCCTCTGGCCTTTTTGCGGAGGCCATTCAACTCCTCCTCGAGGCGGCGGACGTCCTTGGTCAGCTTGCCATTGGAAGCGACAAGGTCAGAATTCGTTTTGGTGAGGCTGGCCACGGACTTCGCCAATTCGTCCATGGTGGCGCGCTCCGTCTTGGCGGCGTTCGCCAGGTTGTCGAAGCACGCCTCGAGGACTTCAAGCGTGACGGGGTTGCCGGACTCGTCGCGCCTCCCGCCGCTCCAACCAGTAGATTGTGTGGGGGGGGTCTCGGTCGCCGCATTGGCGCCGCCGAACGAGTCGCTCCCGCCCGCCGCCAGCTTTTTCACACGATCTACACCCTGCGCGGCCTTGTACATGGTCTTCCAGTTATCCCATGTTTTCTCGGCGGCCGCGAGGTGTTCCCATTCGTCGTTGGTGCGGGGGAATTGTTGCGTCTTGAGCATCGCGTTGGTCGCGATGTTGAGAACGGACTTGTTGGTGATGGGGTTGTTCTCATCGATACGCAGGGCGGTGCGCTGGGCGTCCTCGAGCATGTTGATGTACTCGGGGACGCCAACCGCCTTGTTGTGGTAGTCGCGCATCTCGATTTGGAGTGAGAGCGCGTCGATGGCGTGGGTGCCCAGGCACGATGCTTGGAGGTGGTTGAGGAGCTGGAGGGCGGTGACCTTGGTGTAGAAGGTCCGAGCGTCCTTCAGCTCGCGCACCCATGTATCCTCGATAACGGCGAGGATGAACTTGCGCACTTCCCGCTCGGCGATTTCGTAGATGTCGAAGTCGGCGAGCTTGGCCTTCCATTTGGTCTCGGCTTCGACACGGACGCGGTTGCTGGCGTCGGCGGCGATGGTGGAGTCGTAGACGCCCAACCGCTTTGGGCGGACGAACGAGAAGCCGTAGATTTTGACGTAGTCCGCGTCGGGGGTGATGATGCCGACGAGGCTGTGTTTGGCCTCCGTCCTGTCGTACGGGATGTCGAGCAGGATGGGGTAGAGGATCTCGCGGAGGGCGTGGAGGTCGGCGTCCGTGGGTTGTCCACGGATCGCGCGGAAGCGCTCCAGCGCCTCGGCGAAGATGGTGACGATGTCCTCGGGCGACATGGTTGGCCGGACGGGGAGCAGTTGTAGTAGTCGTAGTCGAAGGACTAGAAGACGAAGAAGCGACCAGCTATACAGAAGAGCAGCATGGCTGGTAACAGAAATAGCTGGTCGATTAATGAGCTCTCGCCATTGAGAGCTCGGTCTACTCTAGGGTTGCTGGAGTTTGGTCACGTTTGCGTGGCTTGCATGCCTCCAGGTGGAACCTATGGTTCCTACTTAGGTAGCTAACAATACCCCCAACCCCCAACTTGGGGTCGGAGCAGTAGACTTGAACTCCTACCACAAAACCTATAATAACCTCATTTTTATTGAGGAAATGAGACCTCTTACTGCACAAACCCTAGCCTAAAGTCAAGACGACAGGTTAGCACTCACCGTCAACAGGATCCGCCAAAGACAGCTGGTTAATGAGTATGGAATCCTAGAGTAAAGAAGAATATGTCACATGTTCAAATATGCAATGTCTTTTCTCGGAGGAAACTCAAACAAAATCTTAGTGCCTTGTGCGGACGAATCAGCAAGAATTTGAAAGACTGAAAATGCCCCCGGGAAAATTTTACATGGATGTAGTATCATTATCAAGGGACATTTTGATGCTAACTTTTTGTGCAAAATATGTTGTGATAGCTCTAGAGAGAGGATGACTCAAAATGGAAAATGATCCGACCCTCATTCGAGCGTAGCAAGCTAGCCGGAGTGCGTAGCGCGAAGGCAGAAATATTGACTGCCTTGGCCACTGAAGTATTGTACCTGGGGGCACAATATCTAGAATTCTGTCCACTCCTTGCAAGTAAGTGCAAGCAGTTCAAAAACCATACTATCGGCTTACGCGGTTGCACTGAGGTTGGTTTGGTTCGAAATTGACCCTCCGCACTATTCCTTGCTAGCACACTGTGGTTTTCCCAGCGCAGACAGCATCGCGTTGTGTTTGGTATTCTTGTAAGTGTAAATCAAATACTTAACCCGCTGTTTGCAAGTCAACTTGTCACCCCATTCACATTCCATACAAAAATTGTCTAGCTTCGCGTCCTCTGCGGCACGGTATGTCTCTGTGCACTGAGGAGCCTCAATCATCAATTTCGCCATGCCTCTTTCGCGTAGTATGTTATCCTGAACAAGCAACCGTTCAACTTTCTTGGTGCATGTAATACCGCCATCGTTCCAAGAGCAATAGCCGCAAAACTCAGCCTTCTTATTATCCCAGTCGGCGAGCAGCACATCCTGCTTGGCTTTACGTTTCTCCTCCTCTTTCATTGCTTCATCAGATTTTCGGCATGACTTCCTCTTCATAGCATCGAGCCTCGCAGCAAATTTGTTTGTGCTGTATGTTTCCCACAGGAGAGCTACTCGTCCCCCGCATTTTATCTTGGGGTCTAAACTCCACCAGCATTGCTCGCAAAATCGATCCAATTCCAACTTGGGCTGATTGTCAAGAACCCAGCCATTGACTTCTCTATACTCCCTGAGAAGGTCCTCATAGTCCTGTCTCCATGCTTCCAGTGCCTTCGCCTCATTCTCCAGTTCCTTTGTGGTTTTCGCCACCTCTTCTATTATTGCTGTATACTCCTGTTCGTGCATGAATTTGATTCCAGCATCCTCCTCGAAAGTTTTCAGAGTCTCTGGGTCATTCATCAGGTGAAATGTCGCCTTTCGGAAATTTCGCGCAGTGTGCAGCCCGAGAAGAAACCGGTGATCGAGGAACAGCACGAGAGACAGTGCTGCAAACGCTAGTAGGATTCCTAGTATGGCCTCCTTCAGCAATGTAACGATGATCAAGATGGTTTCTGTGTCATCTCGGTCGAGTATTTCGTCATCGGGATTGGCCAGAACCGCCGTGACAACCTTGCGGAAGACGATTCTGGCGTTGACTTCTTGGTCGCCTTCGCCAGTGACAGGCGCCCTGAGTACCCTGGATGTTCTTTCCGGGATATCTCTGTTGTCCTCATCATCATACCTATGTGGGGATAGGTTCGCACCTTCAGTGGTGGTGCGATGTGCCCAACGGCGCCTCGTGATGCCATTTGTTTTGGTCTTCAGTTGAGGGTTGAGATGGTGAGGTTCTGTCTGCTCGAATACAATGTAATACAAAAATCATTTTTTTCATAATGGGGTACTTACTTCGCCCTGGACAATCCTGCGAGGTAAAAATGGTGTCTTCTCGGGAGGTGATAGTTCAAAATTCTGGTGGGAATCCTTTAGCACAGTTTGGTTCTCAACATCACGGAAATGGTCCTCAATGGATGTCGCTTTGGGCAATTTAAGAAGATATGCTTGAAGATGTGCACTATCATCGTCCAGTAAAGTGGGGACAGCATCGATGTCCTTGGAATGGGCCACGAGATTGATGTTCTCTTCTTCCAAAGAAGTTGATTGGTTCTCAATGGCACTGACAGTGGCATCGGCTTCGGGTAAGCCATGATTTATGACTGGAGTTGTCAATGGTGATCTTTCCAGAAGAGAGAAACTGTGATTCAGGTCCCCTCTTTCTTCCACAGGGGAGCTGTTCCAAACTGCGGGAGGCAAGACAATGTTTTTGTGCTGTGTTTCGGAAACGGGTACGCTCGCAATATCCATCAATACAGCCCCATCTTGCTCAGGAGGAGCCTGAAGGTGTTTGTTATCTTCCTCCACCGTGGATTGATGACTGAGATCAAAACTAGTGATATGCTCATCGTTGTCTGGCAATTGGGGCTCGATTATGGAAGAAATCGGTGCAGTTTGATATGAATCCATGGGTTGACCCTCGTCAGATCCAATGCTATCATCTCTTTCCATTGGTTGGATCTCAATGCCACGAGCATCAGCAGGAGGTGTCGAGCAGAGCTGATCAGAAGTTAGCATTTTTTGTGGAAGCGAAGAATCGTGATTTCTGCTGGCCTGTTTTGTGGCGGGTCGGCTCTCCACATCCGATACAGTGGAAGGGAGCTGCACTGGCTGCTTGGCATGGGCGCTATTCCGATTTTGGTCTCCCTGTCTTTCCACACTGACTGTGCGTCTTGCTGTCGAATCCACCATCGACTGTCTTGGAAGATAGTTGCCATATACCCCAGCAGCATCCTCGGAATGATTCACCGCAGCTTCTCTGGCCCCCTGCAGAGGCCTTCGCAATGCCTCCAGCTTAGCTGCCTCCTCCCGCAGCTGCTTGACCTTTCTCTCGAGCCGTAGTGCCTCCTGCTCCATCGCGGTTTGTCGCCGGCCCAGGAGCTCCTCCCGGCGAGCCAAATTGGCCCCCTGTGGCAACTGAGTCTGTTTCTCAGTCTCGCTTCTTTGTATCTGCTGCTGTTGTTGTCGCCTCTTTATCTGCTCCTGCTGCCCATTCAACTGTTGCTGTTGCTGCTGCATCTGCCGTTCCTTCATCTGAAGCTGGTGCTGTTGGTTCATTTTGATCTGTTGTTGCTCCTGCTGCCCCTTTGTTTGTTGCTGTGTTTGCAATGTTGATGGTTGCTGTTGATTTGGGGGCAGAAGTTTTCCTTTATACTGTTGCTGTTGTCGGCCCTGCGGTTGTTGTCGTGGAGTAGTTTGCTGTTTTGCCGGTTGCACTGTTTGTGGCAGTGGCTGCCGGTTTCGTTGTGGCTGTTTCTGATGATGATGTTCCTGTGATCGTTGCCGCGTTAGTTGCTGCAACTGTTGCCCTCGCTTAGTCTGTGTTTTTTCTTCTCTCTGTTGATGTTGCGTCTTCTGATGTTGCTGTTCTGGTTGTCGTTCTTGGAGCCTTTGATGCGACTGTCCCTGGGGCTGCTGCTGCACAGAAGATTGCCTTGACTGTTGCTGCTGCTGTTCTAGACGCTGCTGGAGTTGTTCTCCGTCAATTTGCTGATGTGTTGTTTGCTGAGTATAATGTTTCTGCGTTTGTTGAATTAGCTGATGATGTTGTGCCTGTTGATGCGGCTGTGTCAGTCCCTGTGCTCGCTCGTGCGTTGCTTGCTGCACGTCCTGCTGTGTATGATTTATCAGACGATGTAGCTGTAACTGTCGCTCTTCATTTTGGCATGGTTGTTGTTGCATTTTGAGGTCTGCGACGTGAGGTCTGTGCCCCAGTGAGGGGGTGCAACCACCACGCCGTCGGCCAGAGGCATCCATCACTTCAGTTTCTACCACTGTCGCAGCTGCTTCCGGCAGTGACCGTTCTGAATCCGCCACATGCTCCCCCTGTTTTTCTGGTTGTTGTGTTGGCGGGCATGCACCCGCAGCCACCAGAATTGGGGCTACCTGCTCTTCAGCAATGATAACAGAACCATCAGGAGCGCGGTCCTCGCATTGACTCAAAGAGGTGGCATTGCAGGCCGATAGGGTTGGGGGTTTGCAGCTAGTGACGCCGTTTTCCCCCCCTTGAGCTTGAGGTGTGTCCACGAGAGTGACAGGTCGTTGTTGCGTCTGTTGTTGCTGCTGTTTCATTTTTACTTCTCGTAATCGTTGCTGCTGTCCCTGTGGCTGCTGCTGTAAAGAAGATTGCCGTAGCTGCTGCTGAAGGTGTTGTTGGTGTTCATGATGATGATGCTGCTGGAGTGTTTGTCCTTCTGGTTGTTCATCCATTGCTTCTTGAGTATGCTGAGCATGTTGAAGCTGCGTTTGTTCCATTAGCTGCTGCTGCTGAGCCTGTTGCTGCTGATGGGCCCTTCCCTGTGATCGCTGGTGTGTTGGTTGTTGTGAGTCCTGCCGAGTCTGGTGTGCCATATGTTGTGGTTGCAACTGTTGCCCTTCGTTTAGCCATGGCTGCTGTTGTTGGTCTGTGTCCCGAGATCCGTAGCCTGCTGAGGGGACGCCGTTACCACTTCGTTGGACGAAAGAATCCATCGCTTCAGTTTCTACCACTGTAATCGCAGCTTCCTGCAGTGACCGTTCTGGCTCCGATGCGTTCACCGCCTGTTTTTCTGGTTGTTGTGTTGGACATGCACTGGTGGCAACCAGATGTGTGGACGCCTGCTCTTCAGTTATGCTTAGAGAGCGCGACGATGTTGCATCGCAGCGCGAAGATGTGGCACCGCGGGCCAATATGGTGGGGCCTTCACGGCTAGTGCTCGCAACGTTCGTCCCCCTTTGAGCCGGAGGTGCTTCCACTTCCACGGGGGCGTCAGGCCCAACCCTTGGAATTTCGGGCGGCCGTGCTGACGCGCACACCGACGAGGGCTGCGCTAATGCGCCTTCGAGGGATCCGTCGCCACTCTCCATAGGATCCGCTCCGTCCGTCCCCTCCCCCACCCCCATCAGTGACGGCGGAGACTGCGGGGAAGTCGCGGTGCCCGAAACAGCGGGAGTGGCATATGTAGCCACGTCGGTGCATCTGGAGGAACCGCAGTCCTCTTTCTCCCCTCCCATCGCCTCGCCAGCGACGTCATCGCCTGTGGCAGATTCGAGTGTGAGGATATTTTAGTGGCACGGCACAACGACGGCAAGGGCCTTCTCTACATCATTTCTGGACCGTCACCCGTCGAACGACAAAACCGATCCCCCGTTGCCCCCCCTCCCCCCCCCCCCCCCTTATTTTCACAACTTCCTTCGCCGGGCCTACTCGCTTCCCTCGCCGGCACTCACCCATGATATTATCTGGGGCTGTTCGGACTTGACACAAACGGGGGGGGGGGGGGGGGGGGGCGAGAACCGACCAATCAACGAACTGGAGGCTGGAGGTGGAGGCTGGATGAGCTTGATCAACGCTGGATCGAGCGGAAACGGCACGGACGTATGGAGGGTGGCGGGCGGATAGCGCATAGACCTTAGCCAAAACCATGATGTTACTGTTTTAGGCGAAGATTTTAGGCAAACACAAACTTAACAAAAATGAATTATTATTCTTAAATTTATCGCTGTATTTATGTTATGGATAAATTCAGCGATATATTATATCTACCAGATCTGCAGGACACAAACAACCGACAGCAGTTTTGAACAGCATCTGACAGCATCGCCTCGATCCCCGACCCCGACAAAGCGCCTGACCCAAAGCCCCGAAGCCTTCCACTTCCAAAGCGACAAAGACCCCAAATCAATACCATGGAGGAACCGCTCGACCTGATCAAGCTGTCCATCGACGAGCGGGTCTACGTCAAGTGCCGCAACGACCGGGAGCTGCGAGGGCGGCTACACGCCTATGACCAACACCTCAACATGGTCTTGAGTGACGTGGAGGAGACCATCACGACCACGGAGGAGGACGAGGAGACGGGGGAGGAGATTGTGAACAAGCGGACGAGGGCCGTGGGGATGCTCTTCGTGAGGGGGGACATCGTGGTGCTGGTCTCGCCTCCGCTGAGGACGTCGTGAGGGCAGGGCTAGGGCTCAGACTTGAATTGCTACAACGTGAATTTAGAATGCACGGTGCATGATGTGGGCGCACTGAGAGCCATGAGCAAGATGAAGAGTGTTCGTGGGCGGGAACCGAGTTTTATAATATCGGTAGGATGTGATTGTGATCTCATTATGCACCACATCTGGTACAATACGTTCCAATCTATTGCAATGATTTCGGCTGCAGGGCCCATCCTCATTAGACCATGATTCATTAAAGATCAATTTGAATAGATTCAATGAACGGCAACGATTCTATCATTATGGTGGGTATCAGTTATCCAATATGATCTATTTACCAACTTTATGTATCACCTTGCATGAAGCGAAGAAGGGAGTGAAAGTTCTGATAACATCACTCCGTTTGCCACCATTCCTGACCCACTCAAATTATCCTTAGTTTTCGTTTACCATACCCAGCTTTATGCTTATGCCTCTGCAATTCCGCACAGAATCACAGGACAGCATCACCCCAGTGGTCAGTCAGGGCAACATAATGATCGTATTGAAGCATTCTCAAGCTTACCTCAAATAACGCCTCGAGCTCTTTCAGGAATATGTCATGATACTTGTCTATGCTCTCCTGCATGACATCACCCCCTTCTTTTGGCACATCAATGGCAGTTCCAATAACAACATGAATCTTTTTCGGCTTTGGTATGAAGGAAGGATTGTTGAGTGCCATGGGTTCCAGGTTGTCAAGCTGAAGGAATAGGATATCATTGGCGCGCTCTTAGGCTCACCTTTGGTATAAAGTACGGGATGCCCCACCTTCCCCAGAACAGAAGGGGCACTTAGGTCGCAATAAGAGGCGTCTTTTCGTGAGATCATAAATAAGTGAGGAAGGCACAAATGTGTGATGCATGCCACCTACCAAATCCAATGGTACGTGACAACTTCTCTGTCAAGTGCCCGCGAGGAAACCAATAACCATAACTTCCATCCAAATTAAAACCAAACACAGGAACAATGGGCGATCCCGTGGACAGCGCAAGCTTGACGAAACCCTTTCGTTTTTTGAGGTATAACACTACATCGTCCGGCCTATCGGGGTCCTTCAGAAGAACTTCCTGCACTCCACCTGGGGAAAATGTGAAGCTTTCTCCTCTGTGTAGTCGCCCTAAGAACGTCTTTCGGTCCACAGGAGCCCCACTGACCCAACTGTATATCTGTCTCAGAAAAGGTATTTTGAATATTGCTGAGGTCATGAGACAACATCCATCCTCGCCGATTTTCCCTGGAAGTCGACGCAATGTTGGATTGAAAGCAAACACCGCATATGGAAGCTTGTGTGTCGAAAGAGAAAAGGACAATTGAAATGTCAGAGCATCCCTGTCCCCAGCAGCACCCAAGAACGTCACTCGAAAACATTTACCATGTCATGTGGGTTGAATGCAAATATGATCGCTTTGTTTTGCTTCGAATGCTGAATAAGATCGTCTTCATCTTCTATCACCGTCTTTAGACCTGAAAATTCCAGTTGCAGAAAACTGCGCGTGAGGAATAGCCAAAAAGGTGGAACGTAGAGGTTGATAGAACAGCTCCACTCGATGCTCACCGAAATATTTTTCAGCTTCCCGCATCATCCAACCTCCTATTCGATCCCCCAGCACACCTGGGAACTTTGCGGGCAAAATCAAAGACAGACTGAAAAGCCCTATGATGACCATTCGTTGCATGTTATTGGCAAGAAAGATGGCGTATAGTATCATTAGCAAAATGAAGCCGTTCCATCCGAGCCAGAGAGTGACAGCGATGGTAGGAACAACGCCAAAATCTTGCGGAGTGTCCTGCACTTTCCATTTCGAGGAGTCGCTGCTGCTGATGCTGCCGCTGCTTGCTGGGTGCGACAGCGACGTGCTTTCCGCACTGTCATCGACCACTTCCACCATAGCAGATTCAATCGTCCTTTCGCTTTGCTCTCTTTTGTGACAAGCAGCGCGTTGGAAGCACCCACGGCCAATGGCGGGCAAGCCACCGACACGGGGGGCGAAGGCGGCGGAACTCAGCTCCGACGACGCCGACAAGAAGCAAGCAAGGGCGAGAGGAGACGAGTGGTGGGGGTGGGGATCGCGCGCGGGACGAGAACCCATCCAGACCCATCCCTCGCCTCGGAACTCGGAATGTTTGGGTTGGGTCGGATCTCTTGCTTGGGTGGGATCGTCATCGTCGATCGTCGGGCGGAGACGACCGCGCGCCGAAACCGGAGACGAGAGCACACTCAATTAACGCTAAATATTATATTTCAGCGATAATCAAAGTAAACTTACATCATTTATCTATACTATTTTTATAGTTTATCGCTGTAAACTTATTTACGCGACACAAAAATTTATCATCGAGCATGGTCCTGCCGTGGTCCTGCCATTCGGTCGTCGCAGACCGTTAGTATGTTGCCAAAATATAAATATGGCGACGACTTCTTTCAATCATCATAATTTAATCCGGCCGGGGGCCCACATTCGTCGATCACAGGCCCGCGAAGCCGCCCTTAGGTCCAGAATCTGGCACCTCTTGGAACCGCCATTTTTCTACGGAGAGATACGCGGGAACCAATATTGTCGGCGTTTTCGAAAA
>JALLPA010002699.1:0-11104 GCA_036939895.1 Thalassiosira exigua | reverse complement strand
CGAGGTTAAAAGTCCCCGTAGTTATCGAGAATTAATTCCCCTCATTTCGGTTGTGTGCATTCCTCTCCAAACATACGGTACGGTGTATTATGAATTCGTAACTTACCAGGAGCATGGTACGTACCTAGGTATGGTATGCATCATCATCATTACGTACCTATCTACCGTGTGCGTGTAGAAATTAGAAATACGCAGAGAATGTAGGTCGTAATCACAGAATAGATACACACCTAGGTAGCTAGATACTAGTTCGTTCGTACTCTGACTTTAACCCGTGTGCTTGTGCGTGTACTCTACGATCAAACGACGTATTGTACCTATCTAGCACAAAGGGTATCCTTCGTGTCTGCAGGAAGCGTTCATTTTCAATCCAGCAACACACCGGACAGAGTTATGTTTAGCGATACTGTTACGAACTGACAAAATTAGATGATACTTAATATGATCGCTAATTTTTACTCCGTCCGGTGTGTTGCACCCGGAGTCACGTGCACCCACACCATTCTGTCCGCCTCCTGCCGCAGAGGTGCTGGCTATGTACTTACGTCAGGGATAGGAGCGCGGAGTGAGTGACGCGCACCCCTTTTATGCACCGATCTTGTAGTTGTTTCTGTCTATGCAAGCCTGAACGCAGTGGTGCAGCGCGCACGGGGCGGGGTGCGAGGGGCGAGTTCAAACTCTTCAGTCTTCCTCCCGCCCGCCACGCTCCCACTTCCTCAATAATTGTTACCGTACTCATGGGTAGTAGTTCGATGGCACCTCCACCACAGTCCCCCTTCATTTTCGATTTGGCTTCTTAGTCCGAAGTCGACCCAGCTGACCAATCTCGGGAGTAGGTATCGTTGGTCGGGAGGCAGCGCTGTTCTTCTCGCAGTCCCCGGACCTGGATCATCAGGAGTTACTTCACCATCGCCGTTTTTGGCTGGAGGCAGTCCTTCCCTATTGCTTCAATCATTTTCGACGGCCCAAATGACTTCTCTCCCTTCCGCCGATGGCGATGATGAAATGCCAATCCATAACATCAGGTGAGAGGGTCTCGTGCGATATTGAGCAGACTACAGAATCTATCTTTGTCGCAGAGCTGTGCATAAACTGTATCCCCCTTGCAGTCAAAGCCTCTTGGCAAAGGCAGAGGAGGATAACGAGGATCGCAAAGATGTGGAGGGCGTATTCCAGGATGAGGATGATCACACCAAGGGCGAGAAATCAAGTAACACCAGAAAAGTCTCCTGGTTGGTCGCTACCTCATCCGAGGACGAGTCCTTGGTGCCTCCCACCCAAGACGGGGAGGATGCCGAGTCCAAGTCATCCTCTGCGTCCGACGAGGGACACAGAGAGTTTCTCCGCCTTGTTGGGTCAGAGGAGCCCTCGAAGACTCCCCAGACCAAGGACAAGGAATGCAGCGTTGTCGTCAGAAAAGCCCCCTCGAGGCCGGGCCTGCAGCGGGCTCCTAGTCGGAAAATGTCCATGCGATCGATCCGAGGTATCAAGATGGGATCCTCCCGCAACCTAAGGCATTCCTTCTCCAGTAGCCTCCAGTCTTCAGCGTCCTTCCGTGGCCTTGCTGGGCGTATGATGGGCAATCAAGAGCTCGTGGACCTTGTGGCGCAGAGGGAGGGCCTGGAAGAGGGAAGCGACACCGAGATATCCTATTTTGGCCTCCCTTGGTGGAGCGGTATCTTCTTCTTCTCCTTCGTGAGCCTCCTCTTCTGCCTGCTTCAAATCTTCTTGCCGCCACCATTCGGGATGCGCATGACCTCAGCTGAGGTGGCAGCGACAGGGTTGGCCTCGGGTTGCGATGGACTTGAACAGTGCGTCTGTCCGAGGGAGACGGTCTGCGCGACGGACGCATTTTCCATGGCACTATTGGCCCTTGCACGGTGCTCCGCATTCTTCGACTACCCGCTATATGTGCGTATGATCTTTGCTTTGCTGGCAAGCTGCTGTAGGCAGTTATATCTCATGCCATTTCTATCTTACGTTGCGTTACGTTGCATGTACTACAACAGATGATGATGTTCCTGACCAAGGCACACAACATCAACAACATCCTCCGCCGCACTGTCCTTCGTGAATGGTGTGACTTTGGAGACATGCACCGCGTCCACACACTCTTTGGGATCATAATTGGCGTGGAGACCATGTCCCATAGTTTCTTTCACATGTTGAGATGGGGGCTGAATTCCCAGATCAAACTCCTTGTCGACACTACCACAGGTATTACGGGTCTCGTCGCCATGGCGGCTACCCCCCTCATAGTTTGGCCAATGATTGTTCCTGCTATCAAGAAGCGACTTCGTTTTGAACTCCGCAAAGGCCTACATTACCTCTCGTGGGTCTGGGTTGTGGCACTGCTGTGGCATGCCCCGTCGAGGATCTATTACCTGATCGGAGTTCCCGCCCTACTTTATTCGCTCGACTACGTCGTCGGTTTCTTCGTGAGGAACAACCTGGTGGAGAACGTGTACTTTGAGAGATATGGGGAGAATGGAGTTGCGGTGAGCGCGTGTGTTGTCTCCCATATGTCTCATTATGTCCATCCTAGTTGCTACAATGTCTGCCTCACGCCTTGGTTTCAACTTCTATGCCAATATACCACAGCTGCACTTCAAGAACCCTGACAGCTATAACGACAGCAAGACTAGCTACATATACATTATGTGCCCTTGGATTTCCAAATACGTGAGTATCTTGGAAGTTGGTGGATACCAACGTTATGTTTTGATTGACGTGCTCCTGATGTTGCATAATTTTCTCCGCTCGTTTCAGCAATGGCATGCCTTTACGATGTTTCCCGAACCTACTAAGGAAAATCACACAATGCTGTGCATTGGAAAGTCAGGGGACTGGACGAGCCAGATGTACGAAAAGATTAAGCATCCATGCTTCAGGTACGTGTTCACTGCTGTTGAAGCATTGAGCATTCTCCATCCTTGAATCGTTGACAAGATTTCTCGCGCAGGTCGATCTACGTCATAGGTCCGTTTCGTTCAGAGTTCAGTGACATCGCCGTGAGCACGTCCAATGCCGTCGCAATTGCATCCGGTGAGACTGGAACAATCATCGCTGGGTGGTACTGTCTTGCTTTTGATTCGAATAATCTTAAATCCGTGGCTCTCTGGCTCTCTACCTAAAATGCCAAAATCAGGAATTGGTATAACTCCCACCCTCTCTCTGATGCTTACGTATGCTGGCAAGAAACGTGTTAACATCATCTGGATGTGCAGGGACCCTGGACTTATTGAGTACTTCCTCCACAAGTGTGACATCGAGGCTGTCACCCGAAACTCCTTCCTGCTCGTCTTTTATACTGGGAAGCGGGATCTTGTGCTGCCTGAGAAGCTGCCCAGGACCTTTTTCATCTTCCGCCAAAGGCCAAAGCTCGAAGAGACTATCTCTGGCATCATTGCTGCTATTCACTCTGGGGAAGGGTGAGTACCCCGTCGTTTCAACTTGCCCACGGCCCTGAGATGAATCAACGTGATTTCGTTTTACTTGAGGAACATATTATAATCTTGTCTTTGTGCATCTTCAACTGTACCAGGTTGCCGGAGGAGATGTGTGAGTACTGTTCATAACGGGTTCACAGGACATACCAGATATTGTTACTTTGTTTTGCTTAAGAATCAACTTTGTGCCTCAACATATCAACCGCAGACCAAAAGCAAAAGGACCTTGCCAATATTTCTTTCGGGGACAGAATCAAGATCGCACTTCATCGTGTTACATTGGTCTACTCCAAGGAAGAAATGTTTGATGCAGCTGTCAAATTTAGCCAGAAACTCCGGAAGACTCAGGCAGACAAGAACCTGACTGCAAGCATCGTCGAGGAAGGCAAGGCTCTGCTGGATACCGATGCACTGGACCTGGACGAGCTTGTCAGCCTGGGTGGGTTTGAGGCAATGCTTTTGCAGTTCCTCGGGGGGGTAGGTGAATACTCTCATGAGGATCTCCTTGAAGTCTTCAACACAGTGGACACCGACAACTCTGGCAACATTGACCGCAAGGAGTTCGACGTCTTTCTTTCGTTCGTTACTGATGGTGTTGTTGGAGATACCCCGGGCAGCAGCGAGATTATGCCGAGTAAACGGTTCGCCATCGAAGCAAGTGATCGTGATGGGGATATTGAAGGGTTTGGAAATGAAGAGACTATTGATTACATGGAGAATCTTGTGGTTGACCCTGAGCGTCCGCTCGGCGACTGGAGCATTTTCTATTGTGGGGCGGCGGCACCGGTGGAAAAGACCCTCAGGGGCATTGAGAAGAAGTACAACATGAAAGTTGCGATTGAGAAGTTCAATTGGTGACGAGTATGAGATTGGAGAGGGATTCCGGCTCGTCTATTTGCTTCATTTTGTGGCCGTGAGGGCTCGTGAGATACGAATGTAGATCACAAGCAATCAAAATCTTGTGATATCATTGCATGAAAAATATAAGTGTCCTGTTTTGCAACAACAACTTGATCTTGTCACTCCCGAACATTCTGCCTCGTGGGCAATAAGCAAGGTGGGCAACGATGGGGATAGGCTGGCCGAGAAACGACGCCGTGTGCTTGAATTATGAAACGTGCCTCTACTTTTAAATGATTGTGAGTTGTGCGTGGTATGATGTCTATGATCAACGATGCTCCCTCCCATACAAACAATGGTGGGGACAATGTGCTCTCTCCAAGAGACGACCCCGTCTACCAATCGAACTTTTCCACGGACAGCGATATGCGATGCTTGCGCTTGTGTTACTTCAATTGATCCAACACCGGCTGGGAACCGAAGCAATACAACATGGACCAGTACTTCGCGGCGAACTTCCCGTCCTTGAGGCCCTCCAAGCGATTGCGCACGTCCGCCACCTGGCAGAGGAAGGAACGACCCTCTTCTCGGCGCTGGATGGCAACGCCCTCGTCTGCCAACTTGGATGGATAATGTCGTCTTTCACTTACCTTATGAGCGACACGCCATTTTCTTCGGCGCTCTTGGCCATGCGATGCAGCAGGGCTTTAAATTGGAATTGATCGAGAAGGCCTTCGCGCGAACTGCACAGATCATAATGCTCCATTAGTTCGTCCTCCATAAATTTGAAGTTCTCTTTCAAAAGCTTTTCCATCAGGGAACGCACACCACGATAATCAACTGTGTCTGTCTGTGTCTCAAGACCCATTGCTTTGAGGGACTCATTAGAAACTTCCAAAGCATGACTGAAGAGCTGGTCAGTGGTAAAGACTGACATGGCCTTCTCTAGGAGAAGTTTCGCTCTCATCTCTGGCGCAGTCTTTGAGTTGGGTGTAGTTGCTAATCTCTCGTTTGTGCTCTCTGGTGGGCCTTCGCCACTTGCAACACTAACAATGATTCCGCTGATAGCCTCAGCAAGATTTGGACGCCCTTTGTAAATGAACACATTGGCAGGCGGGTCCTTCTCGAAAACTGATGTGATCATGGAACGTGGAGTGAACGGGAATGAGGAATGAGGTTTGCCTTGAATGCCATTCCATCATAGTGCCATCACACAAGATACACTCACCCAAAGATCGCTTCCCTGTGTAGTAAATCAGCCCATACCCTTTATCCGGAAGCGAAACATTTTCCAAGAACCACTCAACCAATCCCCTGATTGGAGCAGGATGAGAGAATGTCAATAGAGCTGGTTCGCTAGATTGACATGAACGCAGTGTGGTTTACCATAGACTCACGGGTCCCTACATATCCATATCAAATTCAGACGCCTACTGGTATACTGATACTGCTTGATCAATGAAATTGTTGGCGTGACCCCTTTGGCAAGATATTCCCAGCACAGCATGCACGAAACAAGAGGCATTTTAGAGATGAGTGAAATCAGACACACAAGGTAAACACTCAAGTAGCCTTACCGATCCCAGAAGCGACTGCAATTATATGCTCGCTATTCATGGAAGGAGAGAACGGCGACAGAAAGGGGCCGACAATAAATGCAGGCTTGTGAAAAGGAGTGGTTATTTCTGCCATGAGGTCACCCGTCCACCCACCTAATGAATGAAATCAAACGGAAAGCGACCGTTAGACTTATCAATCCCTCTTTGTGAAAGTGCGTCATGGATCAAAGCCCTTACCAGACTTCGATATGCACAACTGCGAGTGATTTGGCTTTTGGCTGGGGTACACGCTGAACGGGTGAAATTGGTACTTCGACAGCCATGGAAGCATGAGATACACATACGCCGAGTTCTGCCTTTCGAAGCCTTTGGGATTCTCGAAGGTAATTGTCAACGACGAGTCCCCTAGTCGCTCGAAGTAGGCATTCTCCACCAGGTTGGTCGCATGAAATACCCCGTACAGTCTGTCTGCGACGTACACCACAAGGGGAACGCCGACAAGCCAGAATATCCGCTGAGGCGCATGAAACATGAGGCACGCCCCCCAAAGAATGGACAGGTAGTGAAGTCCTGAACGAATGAGAGGGGTGCGTTTCCCGTGAGTTATCGGCACACGACAAGTAACACGAGATGCAGAGGTGCACGTACCTTTTCTCCACTCAAAGGCGATCTTCTCCTTCATAAAAGGGAGTGCCATGGGCAATACTATGATTGGACACACGAGCAAAGAGATCAGCCCCGTGATGCCTGTAGGATGCGACCAAAGAAGCTGCACCGAACGAACAGTTGCAAAGAAAGTCAGCGCTTAGTGAGATCAAAGAGGGCGGATCCCAAGACAGACGCATGCTACAAAGGAACACGACAGAGACTCACGCGAATGTCGTCCTTGCGCCTGCTCCATCTTAAGATGTGGAAAAAGGCGTGGCTCGCGGACTCGACCCCGACGACGAGGCCGAACAGCGAGTGGACCTTGTGACAATCCGAGAAGTTGATCCAGCACTTCAGCATCGTCTTCTGCAAGAAGTTGTTCAAGTTCCGCGCCTTGGTCAGGAAGAGGAGCATGTACAGCGGGTAGTCGAACCACGCCGAGGCGCGCGCGAGGGTCAGAAAGATCATCGACAGCCGGTCGTCGGCGCAGATCGTCTCGCGGGGGCAGATGCACGTCTCCAGACCTTGACATCCGTTGCTCCAGGGAGTCGAGGCGACTTCCTCCGACGTCTGCCGAGCGCCGATCGGATAGGGCGCCCACAACGTTACGAGGCACGCGACGAAGCCGATGCAGCTGAACAAGAAGACGTAACGCCACCACTTGTCCCCCCCCTGCAGGCTGCTCTTGTCCTTGCTCTTGTCTTTCTTCAGAAAGTCGTATGTGGCGCCTGCCCCCCCGGACGCGCCCCCCCCGGACTCCGTCCCGTCCGTCCGCCACGTGTCCGTCGAGCCCCTCCTCCTCGAGCGGTGCCGCAAATTTCGCAGCGATTCGAAGTTGCCCTTGCTGAAAGCTCGTCTCATCGAGCCCACGGTCGCGATCGATTCGGCCATCGACTCTTCGTCGCTGCTGACGAAGTCGCTCCCCGCCTTCCGCCGGAAGGAGCCCCCCAGCGCTTTCAGGCTCCCCCCCACGGACCTCCGGGCCCTCGCGTGAGATTTCACGGACGCGTCGTCGTCGAGGCCGCTTATGGCGCTGAGCCGGTCCGAGGAGGAGTTTCGGGCGAGGCCCTTGATCTTGTCGAAGGAGGATACTCGAACAACGGGGCTTTGCACTCCACTGCTGTCGCTCGTTCCGTCCTCCACATCGTGGTTGCTCATGCGGAATCCGACGCTATGGTTGCTCATTTCCATTCCGTTTCGGTTGCTCAGGCGAAATCCGACGCTGTGGTTGCTCATTTCCATTCCGCCGTGGTCGCTCGCGCGCAGTCCGATGATTTTGTGCCTGCTTATGCTCAGTCCGACGTCGTCATCGGAAACATCGGAGGGGTCGTTGTGCAACGACGAAGACAGGGAGAGGGACCGCGACAGCTTCTTGCTCTTCCGGAGGATGGAGTGGCTCTGGAAGGCCGATCCCCTCCCGTCCTCGACCGTTCGGCGGCGTGATATGTTGCGCGATGCATTGCGCGATGTGTTGCTGGACGAGATGGCCGCAGCGGCTGTGGAAGAAGCGTTTCTCAATGGAGGGGACGACCGACGCACGACCCCCCCCAGCCCGGCGGGGGGGGGCGTGCTTTGGCTTTGGGGGGGGTTCGGAGTCGCGGGCGTGGACGCGGACGCGGACTCCGGTATCGATCGCAAGCCCGCGAACGAGCCCGAGAGGCCCGACTCTTCGTCGACGTCGGGAGGGGTCGGCAGCCTCTCCGGTGCCACGATATCACGTCTCATCTGACTTCTTGCTAAGTACTTACTTACATCGACGAAAATAATGATGACCACGTCACCTGGCATGCGTCTGGCCGCCTCCCGCAGGGATGCCAGAATGGCACGCCACAAGTCAGTGTCGCTCTCGCGCACAAAACGAGTGAATCAACCTCCTCCCTCTTTTTCGGCCATCATCAGCCCCCAAAGCTAGCATAATAGTATGAACGAAATCGTCGATGGCGGCGCCGACCATTGCGCATCGACATGCTGCCCTCATGCATAGCCGTTCGAACATGGCCTTGTCAGATGCATTTGCTCAGTCCTTGGGGGGCGCCCGCTCAGTCGAGGGGGCCGTCGCGACGCGCCGTTGCACATCATGCCGCGGCGGTGCCAGCTCTCTCTTGGTGCCAGCTCGCTTCCTCAGTCCTTGGTCCTCGCCCTCGCCCCCCTCCAGCACCCAATATTCGAGTATGTCCACCTAGCGATGAAATGGCGACGAAATCGGAGATGTTCGGCGATTTCAGCGCTAGCTGTCCGAACTGTGTCGCCTGAGTCGTGAGCCACAGTGACTGCGAATATTGCGTGCCCCTCCAGTTCATCCTCTCACGCATGGTGGACTCCTCCCCCCCGAACGGGGTCGACGTCGCAAACGACCGCTCGCGCGCCGACGTCCCCGCGGATGACGACTCCTCCGTCCCCGGACCCGATTCGGTCGCCATCCCCCGGTCGTTCTACCAAGGTTCTACGACCCGGAGGACGACGCCCCCGCCCTCCCCGACAGGACGGTTCTCCCCCGTAACCCGTACGTCGCACGGCCGGCGCGCCCTCCACGTGCTTCTCCCATCAGAGAGCGAGCCCGACGTGCTGCTGCCATCGCAGCTGAATCCTCGATTATTCGAGGACTATCCTCGATTATTCGAGGACTCTTCGGCTTCGCAGACGATCCAGAGGCAAACCCCAACGACGACGTGGTGCCCGTCTTCCCACCTTCGAAACGAGGCGACACCAGGACGTCCGCGCCCCAGCCTCCTCCGGCCGCAGTCCAGCCTCCCCTGTTTACGTCGTGCGACGCAAGCGGCGCGGAGACCTTCCCGCACTCCATCCCTCCCCGAGCCAGTTCGATCATCTGCGCTACCATTGCCGCCGTCTGGGGAATAATGTCATGGTGTATCTGTCGTCCCAGGTCGTCTACCTCATTTGAAAGACGGGGGAGGGGAAGTCTCTTGTCATCCTTTCTACAGATGCCATGCTTCGGGGGGTCACAATTGTGATGGCCCCCCTCGTTGGGCTCGGCAGCGACCAAGTCCACATGGGGGAAGCACTCAACGACGCCTTTGAATTCGCAGAAAAGTCGACCCTCTCGAGAAATGACGTGCCTCTGGCGTACATATTTTTCATTGAATAGCTGATCGTTGTCGGCGCCGGACAGATTACGAAAATGAAGCTGTTCGGCTTCGATAATCCTCGACTTCACGCGCTGTTTCCCGAGATGACGCTTAATTTTGACCGAATCCGCCTCGTCTCTTTTGTCAGCAGGAATGACGATTGATACCTCATCCCCTACTTTGAGGTCGAGGATATCCTCGGGTAAGAGGCGTCGCGAGCCCCTGTCTTGGCTCGACGCGACGTTGTCGTATGACGTTGGAAACGACCCGTCGACGTCATGCCCGCGTCGATTGGACGATGACGGTGTTTGAAGGACTGCCTGTCGAGTGGGCGGCGTATTGTCTTGGGTGACAACAGCAGAGGATCCCGATTTCTTCTTCCTGCCACGCTTGGCGGCTGGTGTGAATGGCGTAGGACCGCCGAATAAAGCGAGCGACGCGCGTGCTGCGCTGTCGGATTCTATACGGGCTTGTTGACGCGTCGTGGGCTGGACGTCTGTCGCATCCGACTTAGACTTTGGCTTCGAGACCGACGCAGGCTCCGTGAACCCAGAATTCACGAGGCATGGCGTGTTCGACAGCACCCCGCGCTCCGAGGGCGTCTTGCCCTTGCGCCCGTCGACGTTGCAGGCGATGTAGTCCCGGCACAACCTCTTGGGGAGGTTGTCGCCCGACATGGTGAAGTGGCATTGGAACTTGCGAACGCAACAGGACAATGGCAGGAGTTTGATTTTATGCCGGTGCCGCGGGACGCGATGGCAAGGGCGAGGGCGCGTTCAAGGATGGCGCGGTAGTCTGGGGCTGGATTGGCGGGAAGTTAGTATGAGAGTAGCGACGTAGGATTACGTAGAATTTTAAGATGGTTAGGGTCATAAATGAATGCGTTAGACTATATTTTTAATTGATCGAGGAGATTGTTCCAGGTACAGGGTACACTGTAGATAGGAGTGGCATAGCCACCCTGTGGGGCTATTACCAGTCCTTGAGGGGTGACGTATCAGCACAGGCAAAATGAAAATGAAGAAATGAATGGAGGAGAATTGTTGAATTTTAGTTTTGAAGAGAAATTGGACGACGATACCTTTTCGATTTGAAAATATTCACATTATTACTTTGTACCCCCTCGACAGAAACGACCGAACGGAACGAACAGGAAATGAAGATTGGCGCGCCCGGCCCCCTGGAAGATGGTCTGACTGGGCCAAGACGAGTCCGGCGGAGACCTGGGCCAAGTCCCAGGATTGATGTTTTTAATGCCAGGATTGATTTTTTTCAAGCCAGGATCGATGTTTTCTAAGCCTGTCATTTTGTTCCGTCCACACCGATATTCGTCACGGATTTGGGAAACCGGTCGTCACGGTGTTGCTCGTGACGAGGTCACACCGCTATTATGTACGTTCACACGATCACAACGACACGGGATTTGTGACTCTTGACGTGTGAACAGCCAAAAAAGGCGACAAAAATGCCGGTGTCGACCCGTCCACACCGATAGGCTCCACACGCCACAAAGTTACGTAAG
>JALLPA010002691.1:0-10162 GCA_036939895.1 Thalassiosira exigua | reverse complement strand
TTGACTTGCTGCCACTGCTCATCGCAGAAAAGAAAGAAAAAGATAGCCCGTGAATAATTTGACTTGCCGCCACCGTTCTCCAGGCGGGTGCCGACGTCATGGGGCGGGCCGATGGACCCCTCCTCCCCTCCCCAGTCCCCGGGCGCCGTCGTGGGAAGACTGCCGCCACCTCAGAGGGGGCTGTGCTCGCATCCCCCCCCGCGGCTACGGTCGGACAGCGACTCCTCCCTCAACAACCGCTTGGTTATCGACGACATCTTGTTCATGACCGAGTTGGAGGACCAGTTCGACGTGAGCAGGAGCTCGAGGAAGCGGACCGCGAGCGGAGAGTTCGCAGCGGCATTGGATCCCCGGGCGCCGATGCTGTGGGAGGACGCCTCGTCATCCAAATGCGGCGGCGTCGGCGGCGAGTCCCGTTCCTCGCCGGACGCCTCGGCCCGCTCCGCCGCGGCCGCGATCTAACTTTTGTTCGGTGGGACATCCCACTGGTATGAAGCCGCTGGTGAACGAAAGCATTGGTGACGATTGAGAAGACTCGATTCCCTCGACCGTTCGCTTTGGAGCGCATTGGTTCGCGTCAAGGCTCTGGCTCTGGCTGTCAGGCATTGCGCCCCAACGAAAAGAGACACAGTCGCGAGATATGGCCCGTTCCCTGGTGTTTGTGGGCATTTAGATCGGCCGCACGCGCAAGGCCATGGCAAAAAAAACGAGCCGATCGACGGCGCAACGATCATACCACAATGGAGGGGCATAAAAAGGCCGTGACCGCGCTGTACTTCCGCCCCCACACCTTGGATCTTTACTCTGCCTCCGATGACTGGTGCATACAACGGTAAAACCTCGACGCCATGACCTACGAGTCGACGCTCTACATCCACCATTCTCCTGTGGTGGCGATGGACTGTCCTCCCAAGAACTGACCGGCGAGCGCGGCTCGCGACCGCACCGCGCGCGTCTGGAAGGTCGAGGAGAACAGCCACCTGGCGTCCCGTCCGGAGGGGAGCGCCGAGTGCATCTCAGCAATGTGAGATGGGTGGTTCGCGACGGGGCACGAAGACAGGAGAATCGCGTTGTGGCGGAAGGAGGAGAAGTGGCTCGTGGGGGAAGTGATCGTCGCGGCGCACGGGCGTGAGGGTGGGAACGGGGTGCCGCGGGGAGTGGCTTGCTGGACGCCACAAAGATGAGCGACATGCTGGCGGCAGGTTCCAACGACAGGCATTTGTGGCTGTCGAGGGTGAGTCCCGTTGACATCGATTGTTTGCGTTCAAACTTGTTTCTGTTCTCTATGTCTCTGATGCCAATTGATAAACGATTTGATGCTATGACTGCAGGTTGCATCACGGAGAAAGATGCGAGAATCAGGCCTCTCAGGAGGTGATCCTGGAAGTAAAGAAGACGCTGTCCCGATACACGGTCATGTCAACGACATTTCAATGGGTCCGGGGGAAAATTTTCGCTAGATTGGGATGTTGGGAAAGAGTTCCGCGTGCTATGAATCGCTTTGGTTGAGCATAGTGTTGACGACGGCAGCTAGAGTGGAGCTGAGGTAGAGGTCAGGAGGCCAACAATATCACTTGATGGTCGGCCTAACCATTGGTTGGTACCTCGGTACTTATTTAGGTCAGCTTAGCCTTACTATTTACTTAGGGAAAAGAGATAGCATTCTACAGAAAATATGCTTCGTTGATAATCGCTTGCTTCGTGGCCTTGGCTCTGTCGGCACAGAATTTTCAGACTTTGACGATTGGTATTGGGATGCTTCTCTCCTCTTGCAATGAAGAGGAAATATTCCTTTGGCCTCGGGCCTCCCGTGGTCCATTATGAAGCAATGTTGCCTTCAATTGTCCAGTCTATGGCACAAGACATGTCGGATCTACATGCCGAGATCTGCCCTCCGGGCCTGCCCGTCAGATACCTTCGACTCTCTGACAGCCATCGGCTTCCTGCGCTGCTAGCATTGGCAAATATTGCAAAGCAATATCCAAAGCTCTCACAAAAAATGCATTCCGCAAGGCTCTTTGCATCAACTGCCAACTGCCAACCTGCCGATCGAGCTTCAAAGTTCCAAGTCAAGCAATCATGTCGGACGGCCTCTCCATGCGCCCGTGCTCCACGGCCGACGCCGCCGCCCTCTTCTCTTCTTCATCGTCGGATGTCTACGACTGCGTCGCCGTCATGCGCGTGCAAGAGTCGTCGATCGCTTATCGGCCGGTCAACTACGATACCTCGCCTGCCTGACCGCGGAAATCGCCGACATTGAAGACCACAAGCTCAGCCGCTCGAAGGTCTCATCGACTCGCCACGCCTGCGACCTTTGGACCGCAACGTCGCCTCTGAGGGTGAAGCAACTATCATCTTCGACAAGCGGCGCTATTAGCTCGCGGCCATGACCCACGAGCCGCTGGCTCTGGACGCCTCCTTCCTCGCCGACGTCTCCGCGGGATGCTACGACGCCGCAGAAACCATACAAACCGAACGAAAAATGATCGAAGCGCGAAGTGGAAGCTGAGCGATCCCACCTCCCTCGACTTCGTCTGCTGCCTGACGGGTTTTATTGATCCCTCAGCCTTCTTCGAGTGCGACTCGGATTCGGTCGCGGGCTTTTACGATGCGGTGACGTTTCAGTGTGAGCTGGCGAGTGGGGTGTACGACTTGAACAGAAAGTGCAAGCCGAGCGAAGAGGCGCTGGCGTCCGTCTTGGACGCTCTGGAGGGCGCTCGAGTCGAGGCTGGCGTCAGGCGCGTTTACCTGACGAGGCTGTGCGAGGCTTTCGACAACGAGATCGACATGGGGGGGGGCTGGCGAGCGCCAGGACGATTTTGACGAGGACGAGCTCGAGAACGCTGCCGGGGGCGCCGGTCTCCAGGTGGAAGAGGGGAAAGAGTCGCCCCGATCAAGCCGTCGTCGCCAAGTCGGACGACCAAGTGCCCCTCACCGGTGGGCGTGGCGGCGCGGAGCCTGAGGAGGGACGGAGGCGGCGCCAAGGAGGAGGGGGGGAGTGCGAGACGACGACGAGGAGGAAGGACAGACGGTCCGCGCGGTGCGCATAGAAAAGCGAAGGACGATAGAAAAGCTGGCCCTGTATCTACATTTTCATTGCTTTACAAGGCGTTCCACAATCTTGACAACAACTTACGTATGAGCCTCTTCATGTTACGACTAGAAAAAGTTAACACAGTGCGATCGACGAAGAGTCAACGGACTGGTTGCTGTAGAGTACGATACAGCTTGCGCCATGAGTCCATTTTAGCTCTGCACGAAGATAGAACGAAGCAAATTCCTTTCAAGGAGATGACAAATCGGCCTTCCTCTGTTGATTCCTGCCAAGACGAGAGCGGTCCCTCCCACGGCCCATTTTGAAAATTCGAAAAGAGGACGATATCTCGGCGAGACATTTGACCAGCATTCCGATCGCCTCAGCGAGCTCTACGCACTAAGGCCATCGTCAGCCTCGAGAGCACCAACAATCGACAGGATGTCCGGCACGAGCGGAGGGTCAGATCCTCGTTGGCTCCTCCAAATCGAAAGCCGAGGCAACCGCACGACTGGAACGCCAGCGAGCGAATGGAAACCGAATCCAACGACGAGACGACCGTCGCGACCGGCACGATGGGCTCCTCCTCCTCGTTGGACCTGGCGGTCCTCTTCTTCGTCGTCGTAGCTTGAGCCGAAGCTCTCGCGCAAGGACGGCGACGATAAAACGTTGTCTTGGCTCCTCCTCGTCCTCGCCGCTTGCGTGCCTCGTCCTCGTCGTCGCTCTACGGGGCGACGAGACGACCTTTGCGACTGTGACAACGAGAGCGGTCACTTCGTACATAGTGATCTCCGCGGCCTCCTCCTCGTCGTCCGGCCTGAAGGCCCTCCTCCTCATCGTCGTTTCTCCTTCGGATGCCCTCCTCTGGCTCCTCCTCCTCCTCGTCGTCGCCGATCACCAACGGATCCGGAAGCCAGCGCTGCACGATCCCTAATTGTATACCCCAGGTCTTTTCAATCGTTCACTCGTTCACCAGCGGCTTCGTACCAGCGGGATGTCCCACCAAACAAAAGTTAGGCGGAAGCCTGGCCGAAGCGAGCCGAAGATACGAGAGAGGAGGCGATCGTTTTTGAGGAGGTCGGGTCCGACGAGGTCGGGAGGGGAAATATCGCGGCCGCGGCGGAGCGGGCCGAGGCGTCCGGCGAGGGAGGGGACTCGCCGCCGACGCCGCCGACGCCGCCGCCTTCGAACGACGAAGTGTCCTCCCGCAGCGTCGGCGCCTGGGGATCCAATGCCGCCGCGAACCCGCCGCTCGCGGTCCGCTTCCTCGAGCTCCTGCTCACGTCGAACTGGTCCTCCGACTCGGGGATGGGGGCCCACGTCGCCTCGTCGCTCCCCCTCCACTCGCTTCGGCTTCCTCGGACGACGCCGTAGCGATCTCCCCCGGTCCGCGCGGTCGCTCCCGCAGGGCCGGCGACGCTGATCCCCGGGGGCGAGAGGGCCGCGGCGCACGTCGCCGGCCCTCCGTTCGCTCCCGATCCCAGCCGCCCCGCGAGCACGACCCCCTCTGAGCTCCACGACAGGGGGCGGCGGTTGTCCCACGACGGCGCCCGGGGAGGGGCGTGATGAGGGGTCCGTCGGCCCACCGGCCCCACTCTCCGACAGAGGCTCCACGTGGCACGCCCTCCGCCCTGTGACGAGTCACGTGACTCTGTCGGAGAGTGCGCCGGCCCCATCTGCCTCCTATCTATGCCGTGTATTGCATCCCAGCGCAAGGTTGACAGCTCGCTGACAGCGATGGTAAAAAATTTACAACTCGAGGTCATTGGGGTTGCCGGGACTGTCAACTCGCTTGTCAGCGAGCTGTCAACCTAGAGATTGTTAACTTTAAAACTTGACAGCCTCGACAACCCGCTGACAACCCGCTGTCAACCTGCGCAAGGTCTAATTTGATTAAACAAATATAAATAGCGACCTTTACGTAAGTACCCTCATCCAGGGTCTTGCATGCAGTTTGCCATTTGCCATTCGTACGACTAGCCCGCTACGCGGGCTAGCGCTACGCGGAGTGTGTTGCCGTACTATCTCTCATGACGAAAACGCCCACTACATATCATAAAATTTGGAAAAATCTGCAAGAAACCGAACAGAGTTATTATTAGCGATACTTTTACGAAATGACGATATTTGATACTACTGATCATGATCGCCAAAACATCCGCTGTTCGGTGTGTTGCTGGCCGGCTCCTCTAAGACTCCTCTAAGTTATCTGGGGGGGGGTTCCCGGAAAATGGTGATGGTAGGCAAATCTAAGAGGGTGAATGCTCTAAACTACCTAAACATCAGCCTATTTTATTTTCGCTCAACGCCCGACAACACCATCCACGACAGCGCAACAACGTTTTCTATTGTACGTAAGTACTGTATTTTTCGGATCTTCCTGCGCTGCAACACACCGAACAGAGTTATGTTTGGCGATAATTATACGAACTTACATAATGGATTGATACTGAATATCAGGGCTATACTCGACGCCGTTCGGTGTGGCTACGCGGGCTAGCGCTTCGCGGAGTTTGTTGCCGTGCGTACCATACTATTTATTTCTCGGGGCATGACGAAAACGCCCACTATGATAAAATTTGGAAAAATCTGGCCGGCTCATTAAGAGTCCTCGAAGTTATCTTGGGGGGGGAGTCCCGGAAAATGGTGATGGTAGGCAAATCTAAGAGGGCGAAAGCTCTAAACTACCTAAACATCAGCCTATTTTATGTTCGCTCAACACCCGACAACACCACGCACAGCGCAACAACGTTTTCTATTGTACGTAAGTACTGTATTTTTTCGATCTTCCTGCGCTGCAACACACCGAACAGAGTCATGTTTGGCGATAATTGTACGAACTTACATAATTGATTGATACTGAATATCAACGCTAAACTCGACGCCGTTCGGTGTGTCGCCTGTGGGTGCAAAAAACGGCCGTTTCAGCGATAATATACCAAACTTACTAAATTCGATAATACCAAATATCATCGCTAACCTCGACGCCGTTCGGTGCAACGTAGGAAACGGTACATAATTTTCGCGGGAAGCGGCCCGTGAGTCAATATCGACCGCAAAACTAAACTCACCCCCTCGACCCCAATCTTCTGCTTCTGCAACACACCGAACGGCGTAAACTTTAGCGATCATATTACGTATCGTTCACCTTTAACAGATTGTAAGGTAATCGCGAAAAGTAACTCTGTTCGGTATGTTGCTGCATCTCATTCTCATTCAAGATCAAGACGAGACCATGGCTGCGGACGAGGAAGAGGAGCCGAAGAACGGGGAGGACGAGGTGGAAAACGGGGGAGACGATGGGGAGGGTGGCGAAGACGATGGCGACGCCCCGGCTGCAGCGGGAGATGCGAAGAAAAAGAAGAAGAAAAAGAGTGAGTCCTCAGTCGTCCTGCGTTTGACCTCGTGACAACCATCCCACTGAAATCTATGCGATGGATTGCTTCCACAGAGAAGAAGAAAAAGAAGAAGGCCGGCGCCGTCGCTACCGTCAAGGGTACGCCTTCGAGCAAGGCCGAGGGTCGCATGCTCACGGAGGGCAGCTTCACTGACTACTACGTCGCGTTCGGCCAGACGGAGCCCCCCACAATCCCCGTCGTCGACCTCTTCCGCGGCGAGGACGGGAGCAACGGGCACCTCCCGCCCTTCCCCGAGGGCGAGATCCAAGAGCATCCTCTCGAGTCGAACACCCATCGCATATCCTCCGCCGAGCTCCGGCAGAACGAGCGCTTGGCGTCGGGCCTGTACCACAAGCTCCGGCACGCGTCCGAGGTGCACCGCCAGGTGCGCCACCACGCCCAATCCTTCATCAAGCCGGGCATCAAGCTCGTCGACATGTGCGAGCGGCTCGAGGAGACGAATCGGAAGCTGGTGCAGGAGCACGGCCTCGACCGCGGCATCGGGTTCCCCACGGGGTGCAGCCTCAACCACGTCGCCGCGCACTACACGCCCAACTGCGGCGACGACACGGTCCTGGCGTACGACGACGTCATGAAGGTGGACTTCGGGACGCAGATCGACGGGAGGATCATCGACTGCGCGTGGACGGTGGCGTTCAATCCGAAATACGACCCGCTGCTCGAGGCTGTGAAGGAGGCGACGTACGCGGGGATCAAGGCAGCTGGGATCGACGTGAGGCTGTGCGACGTGGGGGAGACCGTGCAGGAGGTCATGGAGAGCTATGAGGTGGAGTTGGACGGGAAGACATATCCTGTGAAGGTGAGTTCTGAGATATACGAGAACTTGTCAAGGTTTTGTTGAGCATGTGGATTCCGATTCAGTCAATCTTTTGTGGAGCAACAGTCTAGCCTGGTTGTCGGACTGCCAGCTTCTCACAAAATATGCCAAGATCAGTCAAGACATTCTTGGACATGACAAACTGCTCCGTAAAGTGAATGACAGTCCAAATATGGGTTCGAGTGCGATGTCATACGAAAAGGATGATCCGTAAAAGGAGGATCCCGTGGAACAATCGCCAAATTTTTGGCAATATGATTTTGGTACTATTGAGTGGTGGAATTCATTCACTGATTTCCTCTGCGTTGCACTTTTCAAATCAGTCCATGAATGTTCGAACTGTTTTGAACGTCGTGTCACTGTTGCTAAGCAAGCTACGAATTGTTGTCCAAATCAAAGAATTGACTTATCCCCAAACGTTTCGATGGCGTATTGAAAGCTCATCACGTGAACACTGCCTATCTAAACATTGCCCGTTTTGTCGATCTAACCTGAATGTGCTAAATTGTGTCGGAACAGAGTATAAGGAACCTCAATGGGCATTCGATTGGGCCCTACCAAATTCATGCCGGAAAGTCTGTCCCCATTGCGAAATCCGATGACGTGACAAAAATGGAAGAGAACGAAATATTTGCCATAGAGACATTTGGGTCCACCGGGCGCGGCTACATTGTGGAGGATCTTGAGTGCTCCCATTACATGAAGAACTTCCATGCGCCGCACGTACCACTTCGGCTTCCACGAGCCAAGAAGCTATTGGGGCATATCAACAAAACATTCGGCACTTTGGCATTCTGTCGTCGGTGGCTGGAACGGGATGATGGAGGATCTTTCACTGCAAACGGAAATAAGGGAAAGCAGGAGAAGTACATGGGAGCACTGAAAAACCTGTGTGATGCGGGTATAGTTCAGGCGTACCCACCACTCTGTGATGTCAAGGGTTGCTACACAGCACAATACGAACACACGCTGATTCTCAGACCGACGTGCAAGGAAATTCTAAGCAAGGGAGATGACTATTAGTCCTATAAGAATATTACTATTGAAGACTACTTTAATGATGGCTGAATAAAAATTGATGTAGATTTTTGAGGTCTGGTTGAGTATGAATACAAAATGTGTATCAAACATCATGACTCGTGTCAAAGTGCTGCTTTGAAGCTTCCAAGTTGGTGCTTGCAAAATCCAAAGAGGTGGAATAATACAAAATGAAATGGTTGTTGTGCCATGCCTTAGACCATCGTGACCATTCTCGTGTCTTTGTTCGGTTTGTGTCCAGATCTTCTGCATTGGTTTTCCTCTTTGGGTACTGGACTTAGTTGGCAATTTCCTTTTTGAAGCATCCAAAATTAGGAGGTCTAACAAGACACTCAAAGTGGACGTGCCGCACCTGATATTCACACGTTTTATGTCCCAGACACGGCCCGCCGGAGGACACCAAGCGGACGTTCGAGACGATCATCGACTACCTCGATGCATCGAAGGGCTCGGGGTGCGGGGGAATGCACGTGGTCGCGACGGCCATCCGCAACAGGAAGAAACCCGACATGGACAGCAAGAAGCCCGAGGTCCCTACGAAGTCCAAGGACGAAGACGAGGCCGGATATCAGATCTACCTGGCCAAGACCAAGCGATACGTGGACCTGGTCATCGACACAGAGAACGCCATGCACAGCGCCTACGGCCTCATCTGGGCGGTGTGCACCTCGGACACCCGAGAGAAGATCAAGGTGGCCGACGGATACGGATCCGCTCTGGACAAGCGCGACCTCATCTGGCTAGTGGAGGCGGTGTATTCGGTATGCTTCAAGTTCGAGAAGCACTGCGACCAGGCGCTGTCCCTGACGAGGGCAGCCGCCGACCTCCTCGGCTCCAAGCAGGACGGCTCCTCCCTCACGTCATTCTACGAGTCCGTGGAGGCCAGGAGCAAGACGATGGAGGCCTACGTGGCCCAGCTCTGGGCGGTGCCTGACCTGGGGTCGGGCGGGTACTCGACCGGCGGCATGGCATACGCGACCAGTCACAACCAGCGCGGCAGGAACAAGTGGACAGACGACGGCAAGCCGATCTGCAACAAGTGCGGAGGCATTCACTTCGCAAGGGAGTGTCCCAAGAACAAGGCCGAGAGCAAGTCGGACGGCGCCGCGAACGCCACCACGACCACCGGCGAAGGGGCGGCCGAGGCGGCCGCAGCCCCGGCCCCCTCCCCGCCCGCCGCCGCGGTCGGGGGTACGGCAGGGGATACCGGTGGACAGTCCGTGGTCAGCCAAGCATCCGGCGCGCCGGGCCCCGCCAGCGGGACGGCCAACGCCACCATGACACAAGGATACATCCACCCCAGCATGATGTTCGCGACCGAAGGGGAGGCCGAGGGATTCGACCTCGAACAGGTGAACGTGCCCTTCATGCTGACGGACAACCAGTCCACCATTACGTGGCTCGCCCGAGGACAGGGCGGCGCCACCGGCCAAGAGCAGGGCGGGGCCGGCGACCAACCGCCGCCTCGCCAAGAGAGCGAGGACGACTCCACCACGAGCCCGCCGCCGTTCCGCCAGGGACCAGACTCATCCTCATCGGAGTCCTCCACCACGCCTAGACCTCCGCCCCTCCTCCCGCCCGAGGAGCAGTCGACCTCGAGCGATGGCAGCGAGCTGGCGGGGGACGGCGCCGTAGTCATCGAGAGAGCGGACATCGTGGACGCCTTCAGGTTCGTCAACCTGGACGGCGATGAGACCGTGACCGAGCCCGACTCGGACGACACCCTGAGCGAGTTCGACTGGAACGAGGTCCCCGACTACAACCCCGACTACCGCGGGGTCACGTCGTTCTTCACCGAGGTGGAGCAGCGCGAGAGGACCGGGGCCATGGCAGCCAGGCCGGACCTCTTCGTCA
>JALLPA010002688.1:0-14443 GCA_036939895.1 Thalassiosira exigua | reverse complement strand
TGATGCCTGATGATCGGAGAGAGAGTTTTTCATTTTGTACTAGTTCCAACGTACATAAATATTTTCTAGCTAAAACGTACTAAATCCCACATATGTATAAACACCTTTCAGAGATCCCAATTCTCTTCCAGAATCCACCTCCCTTATTGGGGGCCCTTATAACTAAACCCCCACTGGCTCCTCGCTTCTGAAACTTTCTCCAGGCATAGTCAACTCACAGGGCTATGCCTGGCAAAAGGAACGGGTAAAAATTCCCGGTAGAAGTGGAGATATCGTTTCGTCGGAGCACACACATTTTTACGCTGGTGGGCAGCGAATTTGAACTTGTCCCCCAAAGTGGTATCCCCCCGTTTAAATGAAATTACGCCCGATTGAAGCAAATGATTCAACTGCTTTTCAGCTTTCGAACCGTATCCTGGGGGCCTCCTAACCCCCTTAAGTATGACATTTCAGGAGCTCTACCCATGGTTTTAATAAATAGCTTCCCCAAGGGGTCAGAGTTTAACAAATTGCTGTGTTATTGTAACGTACCCAATATCCATTTAAACGGATGTAGGAGGTCGCACTTAACAAGTTTAAAAGAATTATTGACATTTTTTAAACAACCGTAACTCTCGAGATACATATCTCAAACGAGGGAGTTGCATTCGTTTCAATTTTAGTACTTTGAATGAGGCAAATCGACCCCAATAGGAAAGTTAAGCACCCAGGGAGTTTAATGTGCTCGGCCTCCTCTCCTTTCAGCGCTACCCTATTCGCTAACTCCAACGGGATCAAAATTTCCTGAGGGTGCGAAGTTCTACGTAGTCTGTGGTATGAAAATGTGCCCCCCCGATCATCAACTTAAAAAACTCCGTAAGTATCTACTTCCTTCAGTTGGCGATAAAAAAACAGCGATTTTTGCTAGGTAAAATTTAGCGGTACTTTACGCGCAATGGCCCAGTAAGTAACGTGCCTGTACTGATCTGTACCTACCGTAGTTGCCTAATTAAATTATTCCCAAATTAAGCTTATTTTGCGAATTTTTGGTGTTCCTTGTCTAATCAACTTATTACAACGGAGACGTTTTGCCTAAATAGTTGCTATTTTGCCCACCCCCCTTGTTCATTTGGGGGGGGGGGTGCAGACTGGCAAGTTTTACCTAATTAGGTATTGCCAAATTAATCCCATACTGATAGCAAAACGAGGGTCAATTTTGGTCGTCGTGGAATTATGGAATTGTGGAATTGGCCGGAGTTGGCTCGAAAACTCGGCAAGACTCACAAATGAGCGATACAAGATACATAACGCACATTTTCAACGCTGGATTTCATAGCAATGCATCGCTAATATCAATGCATCGCCGTACGGAACATAATTTCACGGGGGGTCGAACCGTTAAATGGTATGGTGCACGACCGACCCCCCGTAAGTAGGATGACGATACTATTCCCACGTAGAAAAATGATGCAACGACCAAAATCGCCCATCCGCCGCCCTCACCGACGACGAGAGTGGATCGACCATCCATGGCGTCCGCTCCTCCTCGTAGGGAGAGCTCAACATAGGCAGGGTACGACGGCATCACCGACGGCGGCAGCGGCAAGGAATCGACGACTACGATCTTAACGACACCAATAACAGAAAAAATGGACCGCGGGACGATGGGGAACGACGACCGGTCGCTGAGCTCTATGGGCAGCACCGGCTCTCGCGCCTCTTCATCGAAGGCACGGGGATCCGACAGCTCTTGGTGGCGTAAGAAAGACGGAGCGAAGGGGAAAAACAGCAGAGCCCCCAACAGCAACAGGACCGGGACGGGAGCGGGGAGCGGCGGCGGCAGCGTGGGAAGCAACAGCAGGACCGGAAACAACGATATGACCGGAACGGAAACCGGGCGACGGGGAGGCAGCGCCGAAGAACCAAGCCGCAGTAGCGTCCAGGAAAACACTGACAGCGCAGCAGTCGAAAAGAAGGAGGGGAAAAATATGAGTGGGCCGAAATGTGCGAGCGCGACTCCGACGATGAAGCGATAGGGGAAGAGGACTGGAAAAGCAAATCGGAGGGGAATTGGAAGGATGCCGAAATTAAGGGTGTTTTTGTAAGGGGAAGCAGCACTGGTCAATCGGGGAGTCACCGGGGAGGAGAGGCTGTCAGGTCGGCCGATCGCTCCAACCAACGAAGGGGAGAAGCAGCTGGCACCCCCCTCATCAACAACACCTCCAAGGGTCGATATGAAGATCGCGGGCGCACTGCAGGAGGGAGGCAAGGAGCACGCATCTCAGGAGGAAGGCAAGGAGGACTCTTCGGCGGGGGGAGGTCCGGAGGTAGAGGACGGGGGAAAAATGATACGAGCAACAAGCATTCCAACCAAAGGGGTGAGCGCGAAGGGGAGACCGGCCAACACGGTCAGCAGCAGCTAGGACAGTGCATTCCAGAAGAAAAGCAAGAGAGTGGCAACGATGAGCGGAAGGATCGCTGGGAACGAGTCAGCATCAGCGGCCAACAGAAAGAGGAAGGGGTGAATAGGAAACAAGATGAAGAATCCCCATTAGATTCCAACACCAGGGGAGCGACCGAAGGATCGAAAGGTGGAAAAGTGGATGATAACAAGACGGAAGCGGCAGACCCACCTGAGTCCGTCAGTGCAGAAACGAGTGCGATTCAGGCGAACCAAGAACGCGTGGGTGACAATGCCTCACAGAGTTGGGAACAGCAAAGTCATGGAGACAACAGCCTGAGCACGAAAGGGGGGGAATCGACAGCCACGGGGGCCTACGCATACCCCAACCACATGACCCAAGTCCTGTGGGCACAGCAACGCGCGGAACACAATATGAACATCATGTCCAACACTCATCAAGTGGGGCATCAGATGCCATATCAGATGGGACACTCTTCTGCTCCATCCCCTGCGGCGGGCCCATACCCATACCAATTTGGGGCGTCGGGTTTTCAATACCAACAGCAGCCTCCCCATCAAACTCCAAATGCGAACCTCCCTCCTCCCAATGCCTTCAGCGGACAAGCACAGGGTTACGGATACGGGTTCCAGCACCTTTCCCCAGCACCCTCGTTTGCCATGCCCCCAGCTCCTCAACTGTATCCGAACGGTCCAAACTCAGGATACACCGTCGGCCACCAAATTGATCCATCCTTTCAAGGACTGCCTCCCATTCCCCAGAATCAGGACCATCTCCGACAGTGGTACGAATTTATGGCCGCCCAGATGCAGCAGCAGCAGACAGGCACCGCTGGAGTCTATCTCCCACAACCGAATCCCTACTCGGCTCAATTCCAAGTAAATCAAGGGTCGAACCAGGGCCAAAATGAAGATGAAGATCCTCAATCAGTTCGTGGCAATGCAGTTAGTGTCAGTGGTGGCGCAGCGACAGTGGAACCTTCTCAGAAGGACACTGCATCGCAGCCATCATCGCCTAACGATCAGGGCAATGAACTCTTATCTACACAGGATCCAGCGTTGCCATCCAAATCGGNGATCTCAGCGAAGAGGCAGAGGAAGTCATAACGAGAGGGTGGTGTGATCCCAAGGCATTGAAAAGCGAAATCACCTCATTATCCATCCGCGAAGCGAATTCAGTTGCAGTGACGATGGCGACGTACAAAGTTTCCTCCAATTCCAAAGGTGGGGATGAGATTGGATACAAAAGGATCGCAGAGGTATGCCAAGGCATCAGGTTCAAACATCTTCTCAGAGTTATTGGGGGAGACGATCAGGAATCCATACTGAAGCGAGCGGCCAAGGAGGGCGGAACTCTTGATATAAGGGAACAGTCGCTATTACCCATCGATGTAAAATCGCTGCTCAAGACATCACAAGGGAGCAAGTTCGATGGAAAGGGGGAGCTGGCCAAGAGAGACGACAAAATCAATCTACTGATCAAATTCTCCGAGCGATTCTATCCCGACTCTTTCAAGGAGATCAAGGCAATTGTGAAGGAAGCTTCAACGAAGGAATTGGAGCGCGCAATCTTCAAGAGGGGACGCTTCCACCGACTCATGAAGGATAACGGAGTCACTCCCCAGTTCTCTCCTCCTATCCTCTCCGAGGTCATGTGCAAACAGCTCCTAAGCGGAGGCAACACCAGCGGAGACGACAGTCAACAGTTTCGCATTAGGCTCTCTAATCTCCCTCCGATTGCAGCACTTCAGTCTCATATCCCTCAATGTGCCATGCCAGGCAACCAGTTTCATGATGACAGAAACGCGCTGGAAGTTATTCAGCGAAGCGTCTACGTCATCAACGGCATCCCACATGAGTCCCCTTTTGAAGAGGTCAAGCCCGATGGCGACGACGTAGTATTGGTGGGCGAAGATGTTTGTATCATGGACGCAGCCACAAGGATCGTCTTAGACAATATCCCTATTCTTCTCAAGTCACTCGACCACTCCAAACCAAAGGCCAAGTGGGAAGGCAAAGGACCATCTATTGTGATCGAGAGCGGCGACCAAACTGATATGATTGACCCAATCGCAGAGATGAGGCTGCACTCCAAGAACTATGGAAAGATGAACATCGAAGACAAGAAGAAACTCATTCTCACCCACTTGCCCAATCTTTTCTACAAACACCTTGGTCACGAGCTAGCCTCGTTAGCTTTGGAGAAGTTGGCCGAATTGCCGGCAGAGGAAGTCATCGATCAGATGGGTACCCAACGATTCAATTCGTTCATAAGGACGGTGGGTAAAGTCAAGCGGTTCAAATATGGAAACCAGATCAGGGGATCTAACATCAAGTATGAGCTTCGTCTTCGGATAATAGCGTCAGAAACCTGTGGGGTCCCTCATTCAGTAGGGGCGATCACCAGAGCAACGATGCAGTCCACATGGTGGATGCTCCTCCAGTATCAACATACTCTTCAGCTGCTTGAAACCACGGGCAATGATGGGAGGGACAAGATAATCAGCGTCGAAAACCAAGAGTTCCCTGACGAACACACCCTAGAAAGGCTGGGCGAGAAAGTCAATAGGACAGAGGCAGGAGACGTTCATGACTTCGAGATCAGGGTTTTAACTTCATGGACAGGGCTAGGTCAGCTAGCAAGGCACAGTGTATCAAGAAATCTAAGTGGGCGAGACTACGCCACCTGGAGAAATGAGATTGCAAGTAAGGGGGTTTGGTTCCGCCAACTCGAGCAGAGGGAGTACGACATCAAACCCTTGCTCATGTTTGACGATAGCAACAACGGCGACAACGACTCTAGAGCAAAGTCAGAGATTCTTGAGAGGCTCAAGAGAATGAGAGGCACTGCCCCTGATCACAACCGCTTCCGAATTGCAACAACGACACTCATCATTGGGGCCGATCGGACGATGCTCAAATGTGTCTTGGGAGAGGAGGAACTTCGAGATGAAATAGAAGACAGATTCAAACATTTTTGGAAGTATCGCGAGGAGAGAGATGTGGTCACAAGAACCTGGATCCCCAGGAGCACTCGCCGCACAACACCCGAAGAACAGGCCCAACTAATGTACTCCATTCGGCAACACAACCATACAACCACCAATAGGACTTCACTAGAAATCTTTGGACTTCCTCCCACCTTCAATCTCTTCACATGTATCCCGGAGTACTCCCGCATGGCTGGTCGTGACGGCCTTCACAACATCAAGAATGTGGTTCACATCTTGACTACCGAAGCACTCATCATTGATGGTAAACGTATGGAATCACCAGTGACTAGGGTCACCGAGACCGATGTGAAGTCTCAAGTCAAACTCTGGGGGAGGAGATCCGAAGCTGCGGAGCTCATTGCATTTGCCCATGCGTTTGTTGATCACGTCCTTCCAGCTTACATTGGTGACAGTGCCACCAGTAACCTGAGGGTGGAAGAAGGCATGGCAAAACGCGACTTGAAGTTCGCCGAGCGTCGATCAGATGAGGACCCCGTCCAGACGAGTCGTTTCGACCCATTTGAGCGAGTGGCTGTCGCCACGTCAGAGGAAGCTGTGGCAGCGGAGAGGGCGAAGGCGAACGTCGACAGCAACGACGCTGCAGCTTCCTTACAGCAGAGTTTGGACAACAAAGAACAGCAGATGACTGAGCAACACGAGCAGTTCCAGCTTGTCGTCAAAGATTTGGAGTTCAAAATCACGTCCCTCGAGCAGGAGCTCGCCTCGGCTCAGGCAAGCAATCAGAAGGATGGGAAAGTCAATCAGCTAGAGAAGGAGAATGAACGACTGATTCTGGAAAACAAAGTGAGCTCCGAGACTCTCGTCAAGTTGGGAAGTGAGAACGATCGGCTTCTGCGGGAAAGTCAATTGATTGGGGAACTAAATCTCAAGCTTTGCAAGGTGGAAGATGAGTTAGAAAAGACTCGAAGCTCCCACTGCAGCCCTGAATTACTCGACGGGTTGAGAGAAGAGAATGAGCGGGCAGTGCAGAAATATGAGGAACGACTGGGAAGTCTAGATGCGCAGTTGGCCAAAGTCAAGCAATCTACGATAGCCAAGGATAACGAAGAGTGGGTGAGGCTAGTCAAACAGCTCAATGAGGCTCAATCGAATAACACCCAGTTGGAGAAGGCATTGGATAAGCATGACCAGGATCAAGTGGCATCGACAGGCCAGTGGATGGAAAAGGTGGAGACTCTCAAGGAGGAGCTACTTGCTGCTGAGAAAGCAGTGATAGACAGCCAGTCATTGGTGGGAGACATTAACGACCTGCGTTCCCAAAATTCCACTTATCGGGGAGAGATTGATACCCTCGAGACCCGACTCAAGGAACTTCAGTCTGAGTCCAGGGACCCGGCCCCCATAGCGTCATTGGCAGATGGAGTCCAAACCATCATCTCCAAGCTATCCCAATCGACGGATCCAAGCAACTCAGTCACTCCAGCTATGCTCGAAGACCATAAACGGCAGTGCATCGAGGCCATACGACTCCAAGTTGTTAAACCGTTCATGGACAATCTGGCAAGAGAGGCAAAGTCGCGTAACGACCTTCGTCAATTCTTGGAAACCAAATGGTCTCGGGAATACGAGAGGATGCGAGACCTCCATCGTGATCTGAGGAGGTCAATGGAAACAGTCAGCAACGATTCAGTCACTGCCCAAAAACTTCTAGCGAGCATGGCCGAAACTTACTCAGTGTCATACACCGAGCATCAGAAGTTGATCACGAGCGGAGCGGCCCACTATGCCGACACATGCAAGGTTCTATTCCATCAGAGTGAGAAGCTGGACAAAATCCAATTGTCGCATGAGGAACATCAGAGGTTCATAGCAGATGGAGCTGCCAATCAAACCAAAATATACAACTTGCTCGCTAGGCAGAACGAGAACTTGGACAACATCACTTCATCGAACGGAAAAGCAGCTCTTGAATCGAATCAGTCGGCTGAAGCAGATCACGTAGCCCCCGGTGGTGTTGGCGTTTCAACAGTCGATCAGGGAGCCCCAAGACCCCAAGCCACCGCAGTTACCCCACGCGACAAACATGCGCAAGCGGTGGAGGTCGTTGTTCTGGACGATGGAGAGTCTTTGACGGTCACCCCCATGAAGCGGCTTGCCGAGAGCATCGATGGAGAATCCCCAGCCGGCGATGCGAGAAAGAAATGTGAACGTGCAATTAAGTCAGGGCTTGAGGAAGTTGACAGCAGCATCTCCGCTCTCGAATCAAGGCTCAATGCGATGGATAGAGCTCATTCGAAAGAAGATGAAATCGAACAGCCATACAAGCCTCCTATGGAAAAGCGTTCCGCAGGGGATCACTGCAAGGTTCAACTCCCCAATCCTCCCCCTCCCCAGGCTGACTGCGAGAAGATTGCTGCCCCGGCCGCGCTCACTGAGAATGACTCGGTAATGAAGGAGGGTGACCAACCGAACAGCCACTCAGAGGCAATGCAACCAAGTCCGCTAGCTCAGGCAGAAGATGCTATGAGAGAGCCTCCAAAGGCGCACACCAAAACTGACATGGATGACACAGGCAAAGGCGAAGTTGACAACGGGTTCTCCACCCCTTCACCTTCAAAGTATGACGATGGGTCGCCCGACAGTGAGGGTTTCTCGCCTCAGCTATGTACCGTTTGTCAACGTCCAGGCCAACAGCTCTTCAAGTGTACCCTCTGCAACAAACTGCATCATGAGAAATGCTTGACCGACCTCTCACCATTTCGATGTAAGATCTGCACAGGCCGTTCCAAACTTGATGAGGGAGAATCGGTCAGCAGTGACAAGAGCGAAGATCCTTCAAGCTCCAGCGATAGCGAGTCGGAAGCATCTGACCAAGAGAAAGACAACCGCCGAAAGGATCCTACATCTCCTGATGCCCAGACACTCAGCATCGGCCCCTCGAGTTCCTCCTCGGTCCATTCCCAGTCAGATGATTCATATGTTGAGAAAAAGGGCAAGGGTTTGTACAAACCATCGCGGGGCAGATCCATTTCGGGGTCGGGTAAAGACGATGGTCGAACCACCTCCGTACGCCAGACTCGTGGTCGTAAAGTCAAATCGGTGTCGATGTACCCAAAGTAGGGATGGCAGCTTTACTCTATGGGATTGATGAGATAGCGTCTTATAACTGATAGACTCGGGACATAAACATGCGTCTTGCAGGTCGTCCCCTTCGGGGGACTCGTTCGTTGACACAGGGCACTCTCCATGATTGGGTTCAACGCGAGCGCATCACCAGTACAGCTCCGAAATACCCCAATATCGAAAGAAAAGGAGATCCATTTGTCTCCCGCAGCACCAACGATGGGATTTTTAGAGTGGGCCAACACAATATCCGCGGCTCCTCCTTGGGCCAGGGTCTCGACGTTTCAGATGAGATAGATGCCATACGTGATCTTGGGTTCGATGCGAAAGGAATGTGTGAGATCAATAAGCCTCTAACTGCGGGAAACAAATGGGCTTTTGAACTCATGATGAACACGGTCTTCGGCCTCCATCGAACAGCCTACTCATCTGCAAGAGTACAATATGATAAGTCTTATCACCCAGGCGGCAACATGATGAACCTGAATGGACACAACGCAGGCCGAGTGAATGGTATGGGCTCAGACAAATGGGGACGATTCTGTTGGATGACACTCCAGGGAGGAGATGGGGAAGGCATTCTCATGATTAACGCTTATCGGGTATGTCATGAAGCCAAGGACAACCCGGGCCCTTTTACCGCTTACACTCATCAACATACGGCAATGCGAAAGGAGGGTATAGAAGACCCCAACCCAAGACAACAGATCCTAAACGACTTAAGCGTACTCATCGAAAGCAAGCGAAAGGAAGGTTATAGGCCCCTACTCATGATGGATGCGAATGGTGACCCCTATAATGAATCCTCCCCAGACTTAGACCTACTCCGCTTCATCGAAGAAACCGGCCTGTCTGACCCCTACCACGATCGGTTCCCGGAGCAAATCAAGACCTACATATATGGTTCCAAACGCATTGATATGATTCTCATGGATCCCCTTCTGGTCTCTGCGATTGCCCGAATCGGTTACCTAGGTACACATGAAGGAGCTGTCTCTGACCATGTTGTTGCCTTCGTCGATTTTGTCGAAACCAAGCTGTTCCACAGTAGAATCAACAAGCCAGCCCCGTTGGAAGCTCGTGAGTTTCGTCTGGAGCAGACCCACAAAGTGAAGGAGTTTCTTCTTGAGTTTAAGAACAGTGCTACCTCCAACAAAATACGCGAACGAGTTTTCCAACTTCTACAACACTTCGGGAAACATGGTAAGACGTCGAAAAATATGAGCACTTATGTCAAGATCGACAAAGAGATTATTTCCTACGCGGTTAGAGCTGCCGCAAAGGTCAGTCGATGCAACTTTGGTTACGACCGTTGCCCCGATTTGGTACAGGCAGGTCGAACGCTGCTCGTCTACAGAATGATATTGGACTGCAAACGTAGGCGAACCAGCCCTACTCCAGCACTGGAACGGAATGCCGACAGAGTGGGAGGGATAGATCTTCATCAAGAACTCACGAGAACAGTAAAGAGCCTGCGCAAAGAAGTACGTCGATGCCGACAGAAGCTTCGCGAGGTAGAACACAAAAGCGGAGAGCTTAGAGTTGAATGGCTGGAGAATGAAGCCAAGGCCCGAGCCGAGGCAGCAGGAGATGACGATTGGAAGCAGTGCCTGAAGCAGATGATATCGGCTGCGAAAGCTAAGACTACGAACAGAAAACTGACCGCAGTGCTCAAAGGACGGCAACAGGCCCTTGACCGCATTCAGATTCCAACGCACGATTGGTTCTACTCAGCGAAGGCGAACGAACTATACCGCTATGATGCTGGCAATTTCGAGGCGTATCCTAACAAAGAAGAAAGGCTATTCTTTTCCCATCATCTGGTCAAAGTTCTCCCTCCAGACTCAGTGCAGGCTATCGTTGAGGAAAGGCAAGATGGTCTCTTCCTTCGAGAGGAAGTACGCTGGTTTGTCTCTGAATCCAATGGGAAGTTATACTTCCGAGGCAAGGACGAACTGCACACCTATCGGAAAACGGGGGACAACACCTACACGAGGACGGAAGGAGACTCAATGCCCAACGATTGCCTTGGCGTGCTCGTCGTGCAGGTTGATGGGACGGATGATTATATCATTGCCGACCACCTGGGCATCCCAGCCCGCATTTGGCGAGACGTTACCTCCCAACGCGAGATAGAAAAAGCAATACTGGAGCGCAACTCCAGACACCTCGAACAAATGGATCGAGAGCGTACCCCGAATCCTATCACCGATGAGCTCGAGAGGAACTATGGAGTTAATCAAGCTTCTCGAGCACTGCTCGACGGAAATCTCGTAGTCGAACAAGAGATCTCGCCCGAACTTGCCGCCTGGATAGACATAATGAAGCAGACCGAGAAGGAGAAGAGCGGAACGCCAGTTGTGGGAATAGTCCCCGTCCCAGCCTATCAACAAATGTTCAAAGTGGCGAAAGAGAAGACGTCGTCGAATAACTCACACGGGATGAACTACACCATCTGGAAGGCGCTAGCCTCAGATGAAGAAGTAGCAGAGTTCCAATGTGTGATGATGAGTCTACCGTTCCTTTTTGGTTTCACAAATCCTCGCTGGGCCGAGGAGATCGATGTTATGTTGGAAAAGAAGAAAGGCATTCGGTTCATTCACCTTCTACGCATAATTGGGTTGCTCGAAGCTGACTTTAACACTGCATTGAAGTATTTTTTCTCGGTGGAAATGATGGACCGTGCGGAGACAAATGGTCTATCAGATGAACAGTGGGGCAGTCGTAAGAACCGCACCTCGATTGACGCGGGACTCAAGAAACTCATGGCCTACGAAAATGCGAGAGTTACAAAAAGCACAATGGCAGAGATCAGTCACGACAAGAAGGCCTGTTATGATATGATGGACCCTTCCCTTTCAGCAGTCTATTCCCAAAAACAAAATGTCTCCGCGGAAATATGTGAATGCGTCGGTAAGACCAAACAGGGTTTGGAACATCACGTTAAAACCGGCTTGGGAGTTTCCTCCGGTCACTACTCCCAACGAACGAGCAAATTTCGCAAGGGCGGAGAAGTGCAGGGAACTGGCGACGCACCGCCGAAGTACATCAACCAGAGTTCAGTTTCGCTCCGCGCGTTGCAAAGGGTTGCGCCCGGTCTTGAAATGCCCAGTTGCGATGGCAAGCGAGAGATCAGACACCACAGTATTGGCTATGTCGACGATACCGACGGTCATACCTCGGACAGGCGCGCCGGTCCACAAGCAGAGAAGGCCGTCGTGGATAAGCTTCAACACCAGTGCAACTCGTGGAGACAACTTACGGAGCTATCGCATGGAAAATTAGCGCTCCAAAAAACGAACTGGCATCGGATTGCTTGGGAGTGGAAACGTGGAGACTGGAAACTAGTTCGAGCAACAAAGCACACCATAATCATGGAAGACGGCAAAGGCGCCTTCGCGGTCATCGAGTACCTACGGCCGGACCAACCCAACATTGGACTGGGCTTTAAACTCTGCATGGACGGAACTCAAGAACACGAATATAAGGCAGTCCGAAAATCACTGGTGGACCTTTGTGGCTCCATCAAATCGGCACATCTCTCAGCAGCCGAAGTTTCCCAAGCACTCGACCAGCGCCTCTTCCCAAAGATTCGTTATCCCCTCCACCTGTCCAGTTTCTCGGAAAGACAGTCAAAGAAGCTGAACCACATCATACGCGACGCGTCACTGCCACGCATGCACTACAATCGTCATATGCCCGAGGCAGTCGTGTACGGCCCAATCGAACAGGGCGGGATGGAAATGCCAGAGATATATTCGTTACAAAATCAGCTTCAGATTCCAACGATCATTAAGCAGCTACGTTGGGACAAGACCATCGCGAATGACTTCCTCGTCCTACTCTCGAACGTCCAGATCCACTCTGGGTTCGTTTCCCCCATCTTCGAATGCATGCACAAACCGATCCACTACATGAACAAGGGATTAATTGCCTCACTCTGAGAGCGAATGAGGGAGATCAAGGCATCGCTATGGATAGAAGATGCTTGGAAGTCTCTACTCCAACGAGAAGGTGACGCCAGCATCATGGAGACTTTTTGCGACGTACCAGGCGTGACGACGAGGGAGCTAGAGAAACTGAATGCAGTCCGACTGCATTTGTGGATAATAACCATCGCGGATCTGGCCCACCCGAACGGAAAGTTCATTCCAGATGGCATGCTCACCGGAAAGTGGCAGGCAGGCTCCGACCTTCATTGGCCGAATCAACACTGCCCACCTCCCCAGTGGTGGGCTCTATTTCGTAAGTTCCTCAAACTCACGTTCTGCCAGTTCTCCCCCCCTTCGTTTCGATCTGACTTTGGGATGGACCTAGACAAACCACTGGGAGAGTGGTTCCCTGTTCCAAGGTACACATGGTTCCCTTGTTATCGAACCAGAGACGGCTTAATATATCGTGACGACGACACAAACGAGCTCCAGTCTTTCACAGTTCCCTCCACACTCCAAGGCACGGGTTTTTATGTACACAGTGGAGTCGTCTTGGATATCCCTCTTGACAGTTTTCCAATCGCAGCGCAGAGGGAAGGCGAGAAGTTTTGGACGCATAGACCTTTCAATTTGAAGATCGATGCTCGTGCCCCATCTTTGCCACCCGGATATGTCTTTGACGATACACTAGGTTCATCTTCATGCGATAAGATCTCCCTTGGCGGGGATGGTTTGGCATACCACCGACAGCAAACAGCTTCCCCGGCTTGGCTAGTCGTGAGCGACAGAGATCATTTCCTCTCTGCCAACTTCCTCCTCTCCGTCGTCAATGAAGCCACCAACCATCGCGCTGAACTCGAGAGCATATTTAGAGGCTTAAAGCACATCGAATACCTCAAGTTGTCTCCACTCGAAGTACAGCAGGGGTGCGACAACATGGAAGTGGTCTCCAAAAGCAGTTCGAGGCCGTACGACCCGAGCACAACAATAGCTGCAGACGCAGACGTTATCTTGGCCATTCATCATCTCAAATCCACCTTACCTTTTGGAGTGGATTGCCGGCACGTTTATGGGCATCAGGATGACGACAAACGCAAGAAGAGAAAAGATGAAGCAAAGAAGAAGAAGAAACAAAAGCAAACCCGTCACGTAATCCAGAATCGCTTCACGATGGCTGACATCTCTAAAGAGAGTGTCGACGTTATATTCCAGTTTAGAGACAAATCCAATGATGGAGACAAAAAGCACACGGAACCGACTGCGAGTACTCCAGCACTACGCGCAATGGAAGCAAGCTTGGGCAAATCTAGTGAGGATAAACCCGACGAGTACGAGGAGGAAGCACTGATCATCATGGCTTGTGATGAACTTGCTGGCGACACATGCGAGGCAGTTTTGTCGGACGGCAAGGCTCCTGACACCCCTATCCTGGCCATGCCATACAACGGCTCCAAAGCAATGCTGAAAATAGATGGAGTTTGGATTACCTCCAACTACAAAGACGCAATCTACCACGCCCACCACGCTAACCCCTTAAAAGAACATATCAAATGCTCCTTCGAATGGGACGAGGCAGTCTACGAAAGTATCGACTGGAAATCAATCGGCCAGGCCCGACGGAAACTTACACTCCCATACCTCCGTCATACCACGAAACTGATGCACAACTGGCTCCCCATCAACCACGCATGCGCCAAGATTATCGGTGTCAGTCAATGTCCCGACTGCGACTGCAAGGACGAGACAGTCCAGCACATGTTCCTATGCTCACACAAATCAGTGGCCGACATTCGAACCAAAGCATTGAAGGCGGCGAAGAAGCGAGGCGACAAGGTCAGAGTCCCACTTCCCATTCTTGATGCTTTCTTGGAAATAGTGCAGTCTAGGTTAGAGGGACACGAATGCAAAGTGCCTGAGAACAACGACCTCATTCGAGATGTCGTCGAGTCCCAGCATCGTGCGGGGTTTGACTTAATGCTACGCGGGTACATAGTCAAAGACTGGGTCCGCGCGATCGAGGAATTGGGCGCCTC
>JALLPA010002681.1:511-10713 GCA_036939895.1 Thalassiosira exigua | reverse complement strand
TGCATCGAAGAAATGCGGCTGAACGAGCTATTCGCACGTTCAAAGCACATTTCCTAAGCATTTTGGCTGGCGTCGCCCCCGACTTCCCTCGCTACCTCTGGGATTTGCTCATCCCCCAGGCAGAAATGACCCTCAACTTCCTCCGAAATGCCAGGAGCAACAAGCAAATGTCGGCCTGGGAGTTCTTCTCAGGCCCATTCGATTACGATGCGACCCCGTTGGGACCCCTGGGGGCGCGAGTCATCGCCCACAACAAGCCCAGCGTGCGCAACTCTTGGGACTTCAGAGGCGAGGATGGCTGGAGCATTGGCGCTGCCATGCTCCACTATCGCTGCCAGCGATACGTCGCGTGCACAACGCACGAGGAAAGGGTGAACGACACCGTCGAGTTCCGCCACCCCTCCATCCACCAGCCCCGTCCCACGCCTGAGGACCGCCTCCAACACGGCCTGCAAGAGTTCACAAAGGCCGTTTCGGATGTCCCAAACCCAATCGGGGACGGGCAGCTCGAGGCCCTCGAAAAGCTCCGCGAGGCGTTTCATTGGTGGAGTGCCCAGCGCGGCACCGATAACGCACAGCGCTGCTATCGACCAAAGCCAGCGGCCCTAAGGCAGGCGCGCCTCACGCCCAGTCGACGTCTTGCGCCGCCTGCACCAGCTCCAGGGGTGTCAACGCGCGAGGAACCACTTACCCCTGCACCAACTCCAAGGATGGAGGCACCCCTCCCGTCGACTGAAGATCCCTCTCTGCTCCCCATTCACGAAGAGGACGAGGAGGGGCCCGTCGCGAGCCGAACCCTATCCAAGACGGCAACGCCTGCGCCAGCTCCAAGGGTGGAGCCGATCGCAATGCGAACGCGATCCCGACGACCCAGCCTCAAGGCGAGCCTTGCACGCCTTTTCGGCGCACTGGCCACTGCAGCGGCGGCAACTTGCGTTGGAGCCGTCATGCCCCGTCGCACGCATAAAGCCACCGCCCCATTGCCCCCACCCCGATTGATTGTTGAGTCTCCCTCCCCTGCCAATGCCGCATGTTGCCAGTACCCAGCTGCCTTTCTTCTACAGCTGGCCTACCCGGTCATCGACAAAAAAACAGGCGCGTCCCTCAAGTACCGCCAACTCAAGCACCATTCGCAACTGGCAGCAACGTGGCTGCGCTCCTACTCTAACGAGATGAGACGCCTCTGCCAGGGAGTGGGCAAGGGAGAGAAAGGAGATAAGAAGCAGAGGGTGGCGGGCACGGACACCTTCCGCACCATCAAATTTGTGGACATACCTCGCGATCGTCGACGCGATATCGCCCATGTGCGCGTCGTTTGCGAGGTACGTCCTGGCAAGGACGACCCCAACCGAACGCGCATCACTGTCGCTGGAGGCAACATCCAGTGCCCCTACGACATTGGCACGCCGACGGCGTCCCTCGACTTGGTCAAGCTGATGCTCAACAGCGTGCTCTCCAGGCCGGGCGCCAAGTTCGCATGCCTGGACGCGAAAAATTTCTACCTGCAAACTCCTGAAATGGAAAAGAAGGAGTATGTCAGGATCAAGTATGCGGACGTCCCCCAAGAATTCCGCGACGAATATGACCTACCTTCCTTCGAGCATAAAGGGTGGGTCTACTTCGAGGTCGTCCGTGGCGCTTATGGCCTTCCCCAGTCGGGAAAGCTCGCCAACGACCTCCTTCGCAAGCGCCTTAACAAAGCGGGATATTTCGAGGCCCCGACCACCCCCGGACTGTGGCGCCACACGTGGCGCCCTGTCCAGTTCGTCCTTATTGTTGACGACTTCGGCGTCGAGTACGTGGGCAAGCAGCACGCAGACCACCTCCTCGCTGTACTCAACGAGCACTACGAGATGTCGACGGACTGGGAGGGGAAAAAATTTGCAGGCGTCCACCTCGCCTGGAACTATGCCAAACGGCACCAAGACAGGTCATGCCGCCTAACCATGGACGGTTACATCAAGGACCTTCTCTTTCGGGAAGGCCACAAGATGCCCGCCAAGCCCCAGCACTCGCCGCACAAGCACCGCGAAATCGTGTACGGGGCAAAACAGCAATTCGCCCCAGCTGACGACGCGAGCCCCCCCCTCAAGGATGCGGGTATCAAACGGGTGCAGCGCATCGTAGGGGCCCTCCTATATTATGCGCGGGCCGTGGACCCCAAGCTCCTCGTCCCCCTCAGCGCGATTGGCGCTCAACAGGCAAGCGCAACGGAGGCGACGGCGGCGGCCATCACCCAACTCCTCGACTTCGTTGCGACATATCCCGCCGACGGGATTGTCTACCGAGCGAGCGCGATGAAGCTCAGTGCCCACTCGGACGCAGGCTTCGCGAACGAAAGCAAATCCCGTAGCCGCGCGGGGTGCCATATCTTCCTCTCAGAGGAAGACGCGCGCCCACGCTGGAACGGCTCGGTTCTCACCATCGCCGCCATACTCAAAAACGTGCTCACGTCAGCCGCCGAGGCGGAGCTGAGCGCGCTATTCGAATGCGCGAAGGCAATGGTCCCCCTGCGCCAGTCCCTAGAAGAAATGGGCTGGCCGCAGGGGAAATCGCCGATCCAAACCGACAACTCCACGGCCGAGGGGGTGGTGAACAACACCATCGTCCCCAAAAAGCTGAAGTCGATGGACCTGCGACTGCACTGGCTCAGATGCCGCGAGGCACAAGGCCAGTTTAGGTTTTATTGGGCGCCGGGCGCTGAAAATTGGGGGGATTACTACACAAAACATCACCCCCCAATCCATCACCTCGCACAACGACCGATCCACACAGGGATCGAGTCTGAGCGATCGATGGGCGTCACGCACAATTTTCCTTCTGGGCAAGACCCTACCTTTTCTTTTTTGGCCTATTTTAGCTACTTCGATCAAGGGATACGGTAATTCCGTACCCCCAGTCAACTCTCCAGTTGCTGCAAGGGTGTATTGTTACCTATCTACGGTAGGAGCCTAAGGTTCCACCTGGAAGGTACAGAGCCACGAATGTGGCGAGTCCAGCAAGCCTAGAGTAGAGCTGGGGGCGGCCCCATGGCCGTCCCCATTAATCGACCAGCTATCCTTTTACCAGCTCAAGCTGCTCTTTAGTACCGTCGCTGCTGCAGCTCCATGTGGCGACCGTGTGATCGCTTCGGTGAGGACGCTTCTCGTCCAACGTCGTCGGCCAGGCTCGGCTCTGTCCATCGGGGCCAGCGCTGACGTTCAGCGGAATCGGGCGATTGAGATCGACCGTCGCCGCGGGTCCCCCGTCTTTGTCGTCCGAGTCGTCTCGCTTAGAAGGCGCGCCGTTGAAAAACCACATGGTCCCCTCCCAAACGAGGCCGCCCTCTTGCTTCTTGTCTCTCGCGACGTGGTGCACGTTGGCGAATAAAAATGAGTCCCTTTTTGCCTCGCACGTCATGGTGCAGAGTATATACCTATTACTTATGTACCTTAGCCAACCTCTATTCTTGAGACAACCACCCAGAAGGATGAAAAAAAGTTCGGCGGGAATTTGCCTCCGCCGTTACCGTACGTCGGAACAGTACAGACGGATTTGAACCTTCCGTTCGGAAAACTTTGTGCCTATCTTCATCAGAAAAGTGATAATCCGAAAACTGGATCACCGTGAGAATCAGTATTTTAATTGGCGTGAGAATGTAAATATTGTGCCGGGACTGAATGAACCTTAGAGAGACGCGAGCCGATGAATTCCGACAGGGGGTTCTGGTTGGGTTGCCACATGCTGAAAAAGCTGAATAGTACCTACAGGAGGCCCCCGTTTCCAGGGGGCCGTGGCCACATAGAGAAGTGACATGGGAAAACCTAGTGGCTGAACTTTATGCCAGTGGCACCGGGAGTCCGATCGAGGTCTCTTTCTCTCAGTAGATCTACATTGACGTTACTATAAGATTTTCATTTATTCTCTGTATGCAAATGGAATTTTATACTATCAAATATTGCTGACTGCGCTAAGTTGCAACTTAGCGCAATCGGCACAATTTGACAAAACTGAAAAGTGAAGTCGTGGCTACACGAATTCACGAAGCACCCAATGGTGGTTACATTGTGGTGACAAACCTACGCGCATGCCAGTGCTCAACCGGCCTCAAGCTGCCCGTGAACGGAACTTAGGCGAGGACTTAGGGGAGTTAGCTAATCGGACGAATGGCGGCTCAACGGTACATCGCACCGGCCGGGAATCGAACCCGGGTCCGGCAATTCACCACAGCAATGCACACATGTATAATCGACTACAATAGACCCTTCCAAGGCATCACCCTTGCATCAATACTAACGGCCCAGGCTAATAAAATGAACACTTGTGAGCAATCTGGATGACACATATTCTGGTTATATGTTGCATTTAGGGGGCATTTGGGGCCACTGGGAAGACCTCCTGTTCCTGTACCCCCAAACAATTCGTTTACATGTGTATACAATTCAATCCTCATAAGAAGCTACAGTATATTTGGAATGCTATGAAGTGAAAAATTTCAACGCGCAAGAAGGAATCCGAGTAGCATGTCTCTGAAAAGCCCTTATGAAGACAAGTACTTTGAGCTATGGATGAGCTTCTAACCCCCCCGGGAAGGCGAGATAGAAGGGTGAGAAGATTTAGCTAAAGCTACTTGTTTAGATATTGTTTTGACGTCATTATAAGAAAGAATGCATTCCCTTGGTTTCGCAAAAAAAATGTATGTTGTACATACATATGTATCGATAAAATAGTTTTTGGTGGTGGGTGGTTGATGGATTTAGATATTGTAATCCACACAATTGACCAATTTGAGACTGAGCTTACTTAGGCGCGGAATAATTCCTCAGCCACACCGGGGAGTTTGACCTTCATTCTCATTTCGGGAGCAACTAGAAGAGCCAATCTATTCCCCGAAAAATGAATGAAGATCAAACTCCACGATGTGGCTGAGAAACAATTCCACGTATTTTGTTTACTGCGTTCCAATACAAATATAGAGTATGACAGCAGAAGATGGCGAATGCGAATGGTGGATGGAGCAGGTTTCAAGCCTAGGCTGACAAATGCTACAACGGTGACTCGGCCAGCATCATGAATATAATACGTTGTCATGTGATGCAGATGGTCCCATGTTAGAACTCTGAAGATGATCAATCTTTCACAACATCTGGGATGAAAGAATGACATCTCTATCTGGTGCAGTGGTTCTGCCCTTGTGGATGCTCCTAGATTGCTTACGGTTCGGATTTTTATAAACCTCTATGGGAGGGTTGGGTCAGAGCCATTGTATGACAGCGGTCAGCAGTTTCATCAGATACTGGATCAAACAGGTATACACCTTCGATTTGTTCCAGGGAAGTTGTGAGAAGATGTATATGTTAACAGGGCCAGCTACGGCAAGAAGTGGTGGAGGCAAAATGATGGACAGACCCCAACTTGGTTTTTTGCACGTCCTGGAGACCGGAGAGGGGCAGTTGTTGAATAGCAGGGATTTCTGCATACTTTAGAGGCACAGGATAACATATTTTATCACCTTTTTCTGGTCGGATCTAGAGGTACCGTATATTTGGAATGGACCGCGTCAACCTAAATTGGGCGGAATTTTTTCTCGGCCGGATTAACGAGTTAGACCCTGATTTTTTTCAGCACTAGCTTATCTCTTTGAGCAGTTCTGAAGAAAGTGGCGCTCTCTGAAACAAGTGTCTTCCTTGCGAAAAAATTCCGCCCAATTAGTGGCTCTGTCGCAAATCGATCAAAATTGATGTGGGGTCCAGACACCTTCGGGACTTAATTTCACCCCTAAACTAAAAATAATGTATACCCTACGTAGATATATAATAAATAGATACGACCTATTCTTAGTTAACGAACCCCCTTCCAAAAAACTCCAGAATTGTGAAGTAATACTGTATCTTAGGGTGGAATACACAAAACTTTGCGCCCTGAATAAGACATGTTCCCGGTGGAGTTAGGACCCAAATGAGGGCTCGTTGAACTCGTCTCAACGAGGGCTTTCCGCCGATATGCACTTTGGGTATGTTGGTAGATAAATACAAAAACAAATTGCGAAGCATTCCAAATATACGGTACTTAGCTCATAGTATCCCCTCATCCTATCTAGTGGTACCTCTGGATAAGATGCTTTTCAGGCGTGTATGTTTGGCCCAAAACGGACCGCAGTACCTGACCCTGACCTCCCCTGCATGCTCCTCGTCCTCCCGATCCCGGCGCAGCGTCATCGCGTGCGTTGCCACGCTCATTCGGATCGGGAAAGTGCGGCTAGGAGCGTAGACGAACAGCGCAAAACCGTGCGGCAACGTCGCCGCGATGGCCAACTGCTGTCGGTTGGCTGCATTCGTATTGCTATCGCCATCTCTATCCTGTCCCGCGACTTCCGCCCGTTGGTCACCAATTCTGAAACGCCTCGACAGGGGGAACGATAAAAGATTGACGTCCTTCGTATCATCATGGGAGTCGATTTCACATCGAATTCCCAGAGCTGGAGCAAGAACTGAGTTGTTCAGGCTGGAGAGCGGGCGGACTCGAACAAAATGTGATGCAAATGGAAACCGCAAGCGAGCATCTTTGTCGGTCAGGGCTGGCGGAAGCGACAGCGGCGACGAGGGCGACGAAGGCGTCGCCAAAACGCGGGGCATCTCAATATCCCTCTTCGTGGCCTACCTCACGGTCATGGCGGCCAAATGCGCCCTCCCGTCCACCCTGTCGATGCTCACCTCGCCCAACTCCGGGCTGTCTCACATCAACGAGTCGCTGTCGCGGCAGGACGTCATGTCCCGCCTCCTCGCCCTCTCGACGCTCTCCGTGGCCGCCGGGAAGCTGCTCCTGGGCCCCGTCATCGACCGGTGCGGGGGCGTCGCATCCCTCCGAGCCGCTTTGTCCACCCTCTTCGTCTGCCTCGGCGCCATCGGAATCGGCTCCCGGACGTGTCCCACGCTGAGCGCCATGGGGACGTATTGGATCGTCGTGGACTTCGCGTTCAGCTCGTGCTGGGCGGCGTGCGTGAAGGCGATACGGGATTACCTCCCGGAAGAACGGTGGCCCAGGGAGATCGGGCAGCTGGCCGTGGCGGCCCGGAGCGGGAACGCCGTCAGTTTCGCTTTCTTCGCCTGGCTTCTGCAGTGGGCGTCCGGTAACATGGACACACAATCAACTGGTGGAACTGCAGTACCGGTAGATTCGTCGTGGAGATGGGTCTTCAGAGCTTCGGCGGTCATCCAACTGATTCCTTTATTGATGCTATCATACTTCGGAAGGAAAGAGGCAGGATCACATGACATCGTCCGTGAGGAGAAGCAATCGAAACCTCATTCACAATCTACATTTCAGGATTCACTCGCAATCCTATATCGCCAATCCCGCACAGTCGAGTTCTGGCTTCATCTCATCTCCCGCTCGATAATTATGGTCCTCGTATCATTCCTTCTCTTCATTCCATCGTACATGACTCAATGTTACGAAATGTCATCGGCATCGTCCGCTCGAGTGGGGAGCATATTTGCATTGGGCTGCCTCCTGTCGGTATCGACAATGGCTGAGAAAGCATATCCTCCTTCCGGAGCAGACATTGTGACTGGCCAGACTGGAATGCCAATATACCAAAGAAAGGCATACTCGATGCTTGCGTTTCTCCTTCTAGCAACAATTTGTTTAGCGCTTCAAACGGCATTCTGCCAGGGCCTGGTCCAACTTTCTCCGGCTTTAGGGACACTCCTCATGTTCATTTTCGGGTTCAGTCTAGGTGAGATTGGCAGGCCTATGTAAAGTTCCTGACACCACTGTCAGTTCTCATCATATACACTCTCGCTTTGAAGCCATACCATTTTATCTCCCTGCCAGTATGTTTGCCTTAAAGCGCGGAGGAAAGGATGGGTCCGCCACTATTGCAGATGCCTTTGATGTTTTTGGGTTTGGACTGTTAGCAGTATTCAATGGTCTTGTCGGTCGTGTATTGGATACGAGTGGAGGTCATGGATCTTCATCCATGCTGCTCAATAGAAAAGGTGCATGGAAACCCATATTCCTGTGGATGTTAGGCGGATCTGTGACCTCGATGGCATCATTATTTGGTGCAATCTGGCTAGAGGGAAAGAGAGGTGAAAATGTTAGGTCGGGCTAACTGAGCTGTGCTAGGATGTGAGATGCAAAGCTTCAAAAATAGTGCACCGAGCTAGAAAACATCCATGATTTGTTGGAGTTTACCATGATGTTGCTACTGCGATGCACTGTAGATTGCGTGTCTTTTGTCACAAAACCTTTAAATCGAATGCCCCATTGACATTTCGACTGAAAATAGGGAAACATGCCTCAACACGGTCAGGGTGGAAGACGAAAACAACTTTTGCCATCTGAACTTTTGTTATTCTCATATGAATATGGGACCCAAAAGTTGATCGATGGGAAGGTCGCAAGTGTCAGACGATGCCTCGTTTCTGTCATCATTAGATTTAATATAAGAGGCTAGTGGGAAACATCAGCGGTTGCTAGGATGTGATGCAAAGAGCAAAACCTCAGGAGTAGTGCACCAGAATTATTTAAAGAAGTTTATCCGATGATCAGGGGTAGTGGCGGCAAAAACATGAGTATTCATATGCCCCAAATCAGATATAGAAATGTAAGACTCCGAAGAGGTCCCAACATAATTTGGTTGCAGTCGAGGTAGCTACCAAAAATAGGGGTAGGTACTGGCCGGACTCATGGACGTGGGACTGATCATTATGCTACGGTGTAGTCCTGTTTGTTTATGTATTTAAGTGCTGAGTATGTAGTCTGATGCATCTACTACGGATGTCTTCTCATCACTGTGAGGGTGGTCCTCTTCATGTCTGCACACTGCATGCATGACTCCTACCTGTTCATGAACTGTTGGATGTTTGAAAGTCACATAGCCTTCAGTAGCTTGCCTGTCTTCTGTCTCCTGTAATATGGCAACTTGTCGCCCTCCAAATTGAACAATTTTGTCCAATCAAAATGAAGAATATCAATAATCTTATTACATTCATTACCAACCTTTAATTTTTATCTCAACCAACAGATCGGAAAGCAACCAAGGGTCACCATTCCATGTCAGTCGCCGTTTTATCAATAGGATCTGGTTTGCTACTTATGTTGGATTTTTTTTCTGTGGGAATATTACACAACACATCTTGTTGCATATGGGATCAATGAATACTCAAATGAGATCAAGGAATCCCTGTATTTTATGTAAGAACATGCATGATTTATTGTATGTACATGCTGCGTAAGTATGAACTTTCAAAAGCAAACATTAAACCTCATTTGCTATATAGTAATGACAAGATGGAGATTGAAATAAAATTTAATGCATAAATTGAAGCTAATGTCTATGGTCGGACTTTTATGCCATACTCTGAATGTTGGCCATGTTGCATCGAAAATAGAGATGGAAATTGATTTTGGCCTTGATATCAGAACAAACAGCTGTGACAAAGATAGTTGACTCTTCTCGCTCAAAATCATCTAGATAAAAATCTGACCATAAGATTTCGTAGCGAATAAATAAATTTAGAACTAAAAATCAACAACAAATGTTAAATGAAAAAAAACCTTTTTGTGTCCAGAGGAGGAGTATCCCCCGTCCTTGAAGTCTCAACTCTCAACTCTCAACTTTGCCTTCATACTTCATTATGTCAACCACCATGACCATGATTCTCATGATGCCTTGACGGCATTCTCACCCGCCTCCTGGCCAATTCTTTTGCAAAAACACAGGAACATTTGCCACCCTTACTCTTTCTTTTTCCTGTGATGTCGAAATGCATGCGCATCATCACCATCACATGCTCTTTAGTACTATGATCACAGCATATTTCAGGTAGATTTTTGTGAGGGCTCTTTCCATGTTGAGAGCTCAAACAACCGTTCTCATGCATCTCTTTGTCTGTCGAGTAGCAGGTGGCTCATTCTGAAGTGTTAGGTTGTAGGATGACCAGTGAAGTTGTGACACATTACAGTTTAGGTGATAGAGATGTCAAGCTCCCTGGTCTGTGTTGTCTTTTTTCCCAGCTATTGCTGTCTTTCAATGTCTAATTCCTCTCAATACAATACCCACCAGAATTGCCGACAAAATAATCTTCTTCCCTAGAAACTACCTCATTTTTTGTTTCTTAAATGAGTTTCACATTGTTGAGGAAGCGGTCCAGCCAGAGCACTTTTCCGTCAACCCCACATGTCAATGTGATTGACATGTGCTCAGAGAATTTTGA